>JAHWFP010013689.1:16135-51673 GCA_023313725.1 Lithobius niger
AACAGTATAAAGATTCTCTTCAAAAGCATTTACAACATCCTGAACGAATTTGAGTGTTGCCCCTTCAGTACTTCTTCCAGGTCGAAATCCATATTGACTGTTAGTAAGAATATCATTTTTGTCAAGATAAGAGTAGAGGCGCTTAAACACAACCTTTTCAAGAATTTTTGAGATCACAGGTAAAACCGAAATAGGTCTGTAGTTGTTTATATCATTTTGGCTTCCACCTTTATGAATCGGTATAACTTTTGCTGTTTTAAGGTCATCAGGAAATTGCCTTCAGCTAAACTTAGATTAATAATTTCAACAAGAGCAGGAATAATCTGTGGAGCAACTTGTTTGATAATATCAGTTGTAATCTGATCATGACCAGCTGATTTAGAATTAGCTAAGGTATTGATAATAGAAGCTAACTCAGGACCGGTACAAGGAGACATGAAAAACGAATTGCTGCTGGGCTGTGAATACATATCTGTGACAGTTTTATTAAGATTAGGGATAGCTTTCTCCAGATTACCACCTATGGAAGTAAAATAATTATTGAACTCCTCTGCAATGTTAGAGGGATTTGTAATCGATTCATTGTTTTTAGATAGAGTCTTAACCGAAGAGTTGAATTTATTTTTACCCATGAGAGTGTTAATAATTTTCCATGTGTCTCTGATGCTTTGGTTTGCAACTTTAAGTTTATTATCAATATATAATTTTTTCGCTTGTCGCATAGTTTGTACATGTACTCTGTTAAATGACTTGTAACGTTCTTCATCTTCTGTCGATCTGGTTCTAAGGAAGTCCTTATATAACTTAGCTTTTGTTTTAGAAGATTTAATGATGGCTGGGGTAATCCAGGGATTAGTTGTGTGTTTATTGTTTTTATGTACAGTCCGGAGAGGGAAACAGTATTCAAACAAGGACTTAAAAGTACTGGCAAAATGTCTGTACACTACATTAACGTTAGTTTTTGTGTCTGGCAGAAGTTTGTGCGAAGTAAGTGCCTGCCTGAATTTTTGAATGGACTGTGGATTGATGTTTCTAATTTTAAAGTCAACTGATTTAGGCGAAGGACAAGCCGTCACTTTCTTAAAGAAAGTAGTGTGAATCGTGATCAGATGATCAGAAATTGGCTCAGTCAGTACTGAAGCAAAATAAGGGTTTGTATGGTTGTTGCAGAAAATATTATCAATAAGCGTAGCAGACGTCTTAGTAATTAGTGTAGGAACTGTAATGGTCGGAATTAATCCGGTACTTTGAATTAAATCAAGCCAGTCAGAAACGCTAGCGTCTTTCTGATAACTAAGTAAATCAAGATTAAAGTCACCAACAAGGTAAAGTATATCTTTGGAATGACGTATTTTATCAAGCATAGAAGACACACTTTTGCTAAATTCATCATAATTGGTGTTAGGTTGTCTGTAAATGACTCCAATTACGATATTCTTCTCATTAGCATGACGAATTTGTATAAAGAGTGATTGCGCAATATAGCGATTTGTTTCAAGTTCAAGGTCACTTCTACGTTTGAACTGTATGGCGTTCTTTATATACAACATTACTCCGCCATGATCATTATTTTTTTTATCTTTGTTATTGCCAAGATTTACGAAATTATCCAAAGAATAGATGCCTTCGTAGCCATCTGGAATCCATGTCTCCGTAACAGCAATGATGTCTGGAGAACAATTAAAATCATGGATGAAGGATTCAAGCTGATTAAAATGGCCATGCAGGCTTTGAATGTTAATACCAACAACAGTAAAAGGAGATGAGTTGATGCTGTAATCCGAACTTAAATTAATAAATTCAGAGCATGAACTGTATGCTGTATTGGCCAAACTATTAGTCAGTAAATTGGCGTCAACGTCAAATCGTCTTATATGTTCATCATCAGAAAATACTTGAGAAAAGGAGTTAATATTATTATTGACAGCAGTATTCATAAAAATGTAAAGGGTTTAAAAAAAAAAAAACAAGGAAGATAAACTGAGTAGGCTAATGCAACCAACGCAAGTGAACAACAACAATATTTTAACAAGTAATTAATCTACAAATAAATTAGTTTACTTCAACTAACCTAAAATTAGAAGGGTAAAAAAAAGTAGGGATAATCTTAAGGGAAAATTCTTAGAGCTTACGGTAGTGAAGGCGCAGGACATGACAGAAAACTAAAAAAAAAAATAATAATAAAATAAAAGTGAAACAACAGATATATAATGGGAATATTATAAAAAATACTACTGCAGGGGGAAAAAGCTGACTAGCATGGTTGCATTATTAGGAATTAAGATCAGCCATAGACTGAATGTTGATCTTTCTTCCTGTTGAATTTGTGGTTATCACCCGTCCATCAGTAGTCCACACTTTTTTAAATCCGTATTTATTTTCTGCAGCCTTCAAAAGTGATAGACGTTGCTCAGTTAGATCTTCTCGTATCACAATTTTAGTTTCTTTCAGTTTAGACCTTCTTTTAATGACAAGCTGGCGTTTCCTGTATGTCGCAAATTGCACAATAATCGGACGTTTGCCTTCGGGCGTTTGTTTTCCAACCCTATGGCAGCGACCAATATCGTCCAACTTAAAATCCTGAAGTTCTAATTTTTGCTGAAACAACTGAAGGACCCGGACATCAGTGTTTTCGTTTTCCACTTCTGGCACACCAAAAATCCGCACGTTATTACGTCGTTGGTATTGCTCCAAATCCGACATTTGTCCCAACAATTGGCTTTCTAGTTCCCTAATTCTCTTTTCCTGGGTTTTAACAGAAGCCTCAAGCTGTGTCACTTTCTCAATATTGAACGAGTTAGTTTTTTCAAATTCATTCATAACTGCTTTTGTCACTGATTCCACAATCGTCTCAACAATTAGCTGCACAAAATCTTTCGATTCGAGAGCCTCGGCAAGCGCTTGCTGGACCAGCTGTTGTAAGGACTGCTTATCAAGATTAGCTTGTAGTGGGGCTGCTGGCGTTGGGTTCGCCGAATCCACCGGGAGAGATGGTGTCTTCCCGTTGGCGGGACAGGTGGGCGTGTTCTTGTTGCCTTTGGAAGAGGGAAGCTTCTCCTGTACCCCTTGCCCACTAACCCTATTTGGGGTCGTGTGTACATTTTTGTTTTTCCCAGTCATGTTTTTCCCAGTCATGTTATACGATTAGGCCACGCAGAGAATCGGGTAAATAAATCACTGTTGAATCACTTTCGGTAGATCACTGCAATTGCTGGCTACTTACATTTGTCGTCTGCAGCTTTAACTTGCAATACTTTCCTTCATGATCCCTCACTACCGACTTGTTGTAGAGCTTACAGCCGAGGAGTCACCACGCCAGACGCCATCTTGCGGCCAAATTTACCAAAATGCATTAAGTGCACAAATCAAAAGATTAAATGTTCCAGCTAGTTTTTAAAGGGCTATATCGTAGTTTAGGTTAGATTTTTAAACTGGTTTGAACATCGGACATTTTTCATAAATAAGCAAAGTCGTCACCTGTTACAAATAAAAAATATTGTGTGTTGGCAACATCTAAAACACAACTAAGCTGAAAGTGTTTCGGCTTTATGCCTAAAAAAAATATACATTATTTACATTTTTAAGTGAAATCGCCATAAAGACGATGCTCTTCTGGTAGGTAAGAGTGCTGCCCTCAGGTTTTTTCTTCGGTGGTGTTGAGGTGTCCTCACCACGAGCGTCTGATACGAGACCGCGTCTACAACATATTGTGAGTCGCCAATACCGTACCAATGCACGAAACGTGAATGGAAGGCATACAGATGAATGAGCCGACAGTGTCCTGCACTGCACACAGTGCGCCACCCTAGCCAACCTCCCTTAGGCTAAAACTGTTGGTCATCCCAAACTAATGATCTCCTACTTCAAGACTCGGCGAAGGCTTCACTTATTCATTCCTAAGGTGAACGTTAAAAAACCCAAGGTTGGTTCGACATTTCCTAAATTTGCACCAGTTCGGAGCGTCACCTCACTTGGAAGATCAATAAGGCTCGGTCAGAGTTCAGAAGAAAGCTTAATGACTAAACATATCCACTTTCCTGACTGGAAAGGTAACAGGAACCGGAATAGGACTGTCCTACACCTTGTTGGCCCGGAGGAATAACGGAGCGGGCGAAGTTGTCCACTCAGCATTGGGCCCCTTCGTTGGAGGAATAAGAGTTTCTCACTTCCAAGACTTGAAAGACAAAGATGTCCGGAAAGGAACATCGGGTGACTAAGGAGGAGTGTACCGGGCAAGGACGGAAACGTAGCAATCATTAAACACTACCTTGCCCGGCATGGCAACACTCGGACTGGACATCTCTGCTCCGACCGCTGTAGTAACCTCTAGCCTTTGAGATCTTGAGCTATGCTATCGATTTCCCACTGCAGCTGAGTTTTATACCTGCTGCATGGCTGCAGAAGGAGGGAAACCGCGGACCTGTAGGAGAGCGAGAGCGACCGGGGGTGGGGGGGGGGTGGAGTCGGGTATAGGATCTCTGGAGAGGGATGGACTGGTGGTGGCCGGCCGGCCAAGCTGTCACTCAAGCCTGAGGGAGTGAAAGCGCTGACAGACGAGGGATTAAAAGGGATGAGGTCCTGCTTGCTTCTTGTATGGTGATAATGTCGCTTTATTCAAGGCCGCCAAACACGTCACTTTGTCAGAAATGTTCCAGATGGAGGAAGCATTGAAAGGCAAGGCAAGAGAAAGGTACTAACCACATCAATCAGTCTAAAGATTCAAGATGTGCAAAGTAGAGAAAAAGAGAAAGAAATCAAAGAAAGTTGAAAAAGGCAAAGAAAAGCACAAAATAAAGCACAAGCAAGCGAGGAAATAAAGATAGGTTATTCCAACGATTCAAGTCGATCAATCGAGCAGTTGGTTCATTGCGGCTACACACTAATGCCAAGGTCTACCCTCGACGCAAGTTGCATCTTTGGGAAATTTCTCGTCGATTCAATGAAGACCTCGTTGCAAAAATTTACAGTTGGCGGATGTTGATCAAACATCGTTAGCCGAATTGATCAACGAAGGGCAAGCAAGCCTTCTTGGGAGGCATCGATTACTCAATGAACAAACTTGATCCTGCATGGCGGTCAAGATATCGTCGCTTTTTGGGTGTTAAAATTTCTCTTTTGGAGCTTCTCTTGCCTATTTTTGTTTGCGGCTAAAATTAGTAAACATATGCTTTCCTCCCTTCAAAATCATCGCCAAAGCTGGATGAAAAGAGGCAGCCGACATCGGCTCTGTCGACGCTGTTGACACAGCCCCCTTAATTATTTATTGTTTGTTTGTTTGCAAGAAAAATCGTGCAGTGATTCCCAACATGATGTCATGCATAATGCCGACATTGGAGCCGACGTCGGTGACGAAACACGACGTCAGGGGAAGAGGGAGCGTGCATCACATTGCCGCAACTCTCAACCACTCGCTGGAAGAGTTTCCGACGTCGGCGTGCGCCATCGTCGGACGTCCGCACTGTCATTCCAGGCCTGTTTTGGTGACCGTCCACGCATATCGCTGCGGGACGACACCTATAGCACTATCAACCCTAATGGGTGATATGATCGTTTTCGGCCTATGTCAATCCTATTCCCTGAACGTGGAGACTGATGACAATCATGCTCACGCTCAGATGCCTTGTCGGACGTCGCGCTGACATTAGACACTGACCCAACTCGCTCAAACAGTTTAGAATGGCGAGGACACAATTGCGATTACGGGACGTGAGCATGAAACGATCGTGCTAATTTTAAAACTTTCTACTTTCACATATTTAAAACACGTTACCTTTAGCAACAAAATTCGTAGTAACGTAAACAAGGTCCAACATTGAAGTTGCAATGCACAGCAGACGTCTGCTTACCAACCCGACATCTGCTTCCGCGTTCCCTCACTGGGTGCTATGGCGGCAGACATCGGTGTGGAGGAGGAAAGCTTGCCGACATCCGGTTTTGGCAACAGGGCCGCCATCTTGGATTTTCCCATAACAAGCGTCAAACGGGAGCCAAAATTCCCCACACGACTGGCATTAAATAAGATTCCACTACATCGTACCGCTAGTTCACTCTAACAACATCAGAAAAATGAACTTGGAAAACGCAAACCGAATGATTAAGGTGCAAGGGATCGGCCAAAGGTGAGATAGCATGGGGAGAAAGGCTGAAGGCAGTAACGGCGTTCTTGAAAAAAGGGGAATTTGGGTGCGCCACAATGCAAATCGCAAAGAAATGATGAAATCCACAAGTAATTTACAAGCAACGGGAATAAAATTAAGGAAAATATGTCTATAGCCGACTTAAAGAGGGCCACCACGTTGCTGTTCCCCAAGCCAAGTACCAAACCCATCGGGCAAGGCCTACACAAATGCCATACTTGGCCAATTCAAATAAGAATTCCAAAAATCAAAAACGCCGGGAGTAAAATAAATAGGTTTAAACGCGTGCACCCACTGTAAACACTCCCGAGAAAATAAGATTCAAAAATTTAGAAGACTCTTTCAACGTTTTTTGCAATGAAAAAAGCCGAAACTTAAAAGAGCATAAATTGGCACAACCACACAACGTTGTGCTCAAAGCGATAATGAGGTATTATGGACGCTCGCCTTGTATTGTAGGATACAGGGTGGCGCCCCTGGCGGGAGCTATATGGTACTAGATTGAGATCAAATGGTGTATTTGATTAATTTTGAGCAATGAAAGCATAAAATAGCGATTTTAGCACATATTACTGAACTAAGTATTTTGTTGATAGTAAGAAACATACCTGTTGTGATGATTTTGGCAAAGCTCTCGGTTAAGTCTGGTATTTCCTATGAAACAACAATTAGAAGTAATGCATAATACTCCAAAGACAGTAATTACTCTAGTATTAAAAAATACTATACCGTAAATCGTGGATTAAACGCCCATGGGCTTATGCAGTTAATTTGGCAAAAATAGGGGAGTGGGCTTTAAATCAAGCATTATCAATTTTCTAACCTGTCTGGACATCAATAACAGAAAATTCGAAGCTTTTGAACGATCTCTGAAAGACAATTTTTACATCCTTTTAATTGCTGTGAAGAAGGGAGGACGCTTCGGTGAGAGATGCCCAGGCCTTGTGCAGGTGCTAGGAGCTCAAGGAAGAGTCCACTATTACTACAGGGAAGGAGAAGGAGCCAGTAAACATAGCAAGCAGTACTATCTTTATTCACATCACTTAACTTTTAGGTAATTTTTCGTAGAAAAACGACAATTTGAGGTGTGGGCTTTAACTCCACTATTTCATGATTTTGACTTTACAGCATTTTAGGGGGTGGGCTTTAGCTTCAACTGGGCATTTAATACACGATTTACGGTATTTGTAACTAGAAATAAAACTCAACTTTATATTTTTTTTGAAGAGACAATAACGCTTACGCCTATTTGAAGTTTCAAATTGCTTTGAACTGCAAATTTTCGGCAGGATTCACTATAGTTTTTCAACTAAGTCTTCCGTGTTCATCAGGCACTGGTTGATTAGCACACTAACGTAACATAACTAAGATTTGAAAAACTTGTAGTGGGGCCAACTTAGGTAGTCTTTAGGTAGTGGTGGAGGAGGTAGGCTTTCCACATGTTGGCCCCACTACACGTTTTTCAAATCGTGGTGATGTTACGTTAATGTGCTAATCAACCAGTGCCTGATGAAGGCGAAAGACTTAGTTGAAAAAACTATAGTGAATCCTGCCGAAAATTCGCAGTTCAGAAGCAATCTGACACTTCAAGTTGGTATAAGCGACGAGTTATTTTCTCTTCAAAATTTGTAAGTCAATCCAAGTAAAATGAGCCTGTCTGCATTCAGAATCAACTTTATAGCCAGTATTTGCTCAGTGTCGAACAACGTTGACAAAATAATACTTAATGTGCTTGAATAGTATATATGGTAAATGTCAAAATTAAAAAGTTTGAAAAAAAATTTTTGTGTAAATTGGCAAAGTGTTCGGTAAGAAGCACATAACTTTTTTCTTTTTTGTTATTGTTGCAGATAGCTTCTGTTCTAAGTAACTCTAGGCCCCGGCCAGGAAAGAAATGCTTCTTGTACCGGATTCAAATTCTGCTGTGCCATAAATTTGACACAGAGAAAGTGCCTGCCATTTATGATCCTGACACGTCCTGTAATCAAAGTTTTGGTATACTTACGCAAAAGAAACTGCCCGAGGTAAGTATGGATATAGTTACAGGCAGAAATTTATTTTGTGGATTCCAAGCTGGGGCTCGGCTAGGATAATGTTGCATTTCCAACATGAAACATTATTCGTGGTAAAATTTAGCTGACATTTAGACATCTTCAAACAAAAGCTAGAAATAATTAATTCAGGTCTTATAGGAAATATAAATCTTTGATGCTTAAAAAGACTACAGTAGACTCTTGACGTAATACACTCTCTGTATTATAAAATTTTCTCTACAACGAATTATATACACATATTTGGTGGCCGCCTATCTATTACCTGGTGAAACGTCACCTGTACAACGAACCTCCGTTTAAGGGAACGTCTATGTTAAATGAAAACTTTTTTATATTTTCGTTATTAAATAACACTACTAAGTTTGTTAAAATTCACAACACGGACTCGCACTAAGTCCAGCAAATTTTCAATATCGCCCATTTATCTTCGTCAGGCTTCGAAGATTTTTCGTCTTTCTACATCAACTACATCGTTGTTTACTTTGTTGTTTACTACGTCGTCTGCTTTGCACACTTTGCTTTGCACAAATGCAAAAGTGTGCACAGCAGACGTCGTAGTAAACAACGAAGTAAACAACGATGTAGTTGATGTAGAAAGCCGAAAAATCCTCGAAACCTGACGAAGATATCTGGATGATATCGAAAATTTGCTGGACTAAGTGTGAGTCCGTGTTGTGAATTTTACCGAACTTAGTAGTGTTATTTTATAATAGATCGATCTTTTCACAGTGTGAATTGCAGCGATGTTTTTCGAGTTTGGTATTTTCAATACTTGTTAGCATATTTAAAACCACCTTTCTAGTTGCCTTGAAAAAATCCATTACCTTATTTTTAGCATTCTCCCTCTCAAATGCTGTTTCAACTAGAGATTAAACAGAGTTCTTCTGGTTCGCTACCGAATGCGCAGCTCTACTGCGCAGCCTCCATCGTATATATAGTCGAAGCAAAGCGACAGCTCACCTTTTCTTCTCTAGCTGCCATGCTGTTCACTTCGTTGGATCACTGTGCTTACCTCCGCTTTCAGCACTAGCCTCCGCCTCCGCTTCGAAGCGATGCCGCGAGCAAAGGTGACGCCTAGGGAATCCCCCCTTCCTCGCCTTCCTGCCACTCCTGTTCCTTCGTCTCCCGAGAACGTGAAGGTTCTCGAACTTACCGCCAAACAGAACTCACTGGAGCCTCCGCCTCCGAACCCACTGCTATCGGAATCTTTCCCTCCGCAGTGCAATACCGCCGCCACTTCACCAGTTCCGTGCGGTCATCTGCCTCCAGCGACTGACCTCCAGTCTCTTTCTACTGAGCTTGCTCGCACCAAGTAACGTTATGCGCGACTGAAGTTGCAACTCAAGGCTCGGAAGATGGCGGCTAGGCTTGCCTACACCTTCGCTTTGCCATTAAACCTTTCCTCTCGTTCATCCAATACCTCCAAGCGTACTAACGAGCTTCTTACACCTTTTCACGTGCATTCTTTAATGGACTCTTCCTTGCGTACCTTCAAACGCAAGACAACAGATTTCACCTCCGCTTGGTTGGCTTCCCTCCCCAACCACCACTATTCGCAACCAACCACCGCGGGGCCGTCCTCCGCTTCCGTCGTCCCTCCACCCCCGACACCACTGCTGCCGCCACCACCGCCACCTTCGCTTCCGGCTGCGGAAGCTCCGGATCCCTACTATTCACCAGATCCTTCGGATTTCGGCTTACCCGATCCTCCGTTTTCCAATGATCCCGATCCATCGGAGACACCTCTTCCGGAATTAATGCTGACAGTGGAAGAAATCATTCCTGAATGCTTCCTTTACAAGCCCTCCGCCTCCACAACCGTTACCGCCAAAAATAGGGGCTTGGCCACAGGATATGGGATTGGTCTTCGGAACCATTCTCCTCTTCAACCTCCGTTACTTGGCCAGTCAACAACGCTTCTTACTACCCTCCTACGCAACGGTGGTATTTTGTTAGGTAACGGCTCTCCCTTGGAACTAGATAAAGAACACCCTCCACCCCGCCCTGGCCGGGAGAATTATTTCTTCCGTCCAATTGGTGATGGCACCGGCAATCCTCGTAACTTTGACACCTACCCCCAGTCTGAGTTTCTAACTGCAGATACAAAGTTGGACTTCGGCTCCTCACTCTACCTTCCCCAGTGGGTTACGGTCCCGGTCTTCGTCCTCCGCGATAACGATCGCATTCCTCCGCTTCGGCCTTAGGGCCGCCTCACAGGCGTATGTGCTCAGTACCGCCGCAAACGCGTTATGCGAACGCGTTATGCGAACTGACCCTCCGGAGGATACTCGGCAACTTACCTTCCTAATCAACCAAGTTTTTCGCAAAAGTTGCTTCGCCACCTATCAAGCAATGAACTGGTTCACCAGGGCTCTCTTTAACTCTACATTGCTACTTCGGGAGGTTGCGATAAACACTGCACCCAACCTCCGTGCCTCCACTCGCCTCTTCCTCTGGAATCAGCCAATTCATGAGACGGAGTGCCTCTTCCGGGGCCTCATCCCCAAGGTAGCTCCACATTTGGACATTTCTCGCAAGCCTCGCTTCACCAAGTCTCGCACATCTCGACGTCACCATTCCCTTCCGCTGTTTTACAGCACCATTTTTTTATGTGAAAAGAAAAACGGTGGATCCCGGTTGATTTTCAATCTGAAACCTCTCAACTGTTTTATTTGCAATCCACATTTCCAGATGGAGACGGTGGCTTCCATCCGCGAATCACTGCAGCTACACAATTGGACCGTCTCTCTCGACCTCGCTGACGCTACCTTCACATTCCTCTTCATGCCTCTTCCCGCCACTTATTTCGTTTCATCCTAGACAACACCGTCTACGAATATTGCTGCCTTCCGTTCGGGCTCAATGCTGCCCCTTGGATCTTCACTACCGTTCCCCTGCCAGTTTTGGCCTGCCTCCATCAACAAGGCATTCGCATTCATGCGTTTCTTGACGACTGTCTTCTTCCTCACCAAAGTTTGCGGGTTTTAGGACAAACCTTGCTTCCGCCGTGTCACTTTTTCGTCACGTAGGTTTGGGGATCAACTTCCCAAAGTCTCGCCCCCAACCGGCTCAAACATTTTTCTTCCTAGGGGTATCCTTCAACCTCCGCCTAGGATCAGTCATGCCGCCGCTGGAACGGGTCTCATCACACCTCCGGTCTGCCCGGGAATTTCTGCATCTACCCCAACACAACTTCCGGGAACTCACTTCCACCATCGGTGCCATAGACTCCTTTGCAGACCTGGTGCCTTACGGGAGGTGGATGGCACGTCCTCTCCATTACTACCGCTTCGTCAGATGGGGGGAAGGGGGAGGACAACTCGTCCGTCGCTACCAAGCTCCCTCTTTAGAACCTAGACCCGTCCTTCCCGCTACAAACCTTCCTCTGGTGGATGGAGGTCACGAACCTCACTGCATCGGTTCGCCTCCACGAGCCTCATACGCACCTCCACCTTTTCACGGATGCCGCACATCTGGGATGGGGTGCACACGTCGACAGTTTGACGGCTTCCGGTCTATGGTCCCCGGGAACAACCGAGCACATCAACCACCTCGAACTTCGGGTAGTCCTCCTCGGCCTTCGCCATTTTCGGAAATTTCTATCCTTCAAAATGGTGCAAGTTCACATCGACAACACCACAGCGGTGGCATACCTCCGCAAGGGCGGTGGGACGCATTCCCCCTCCCTTCAATAGATTACCGCCGAGATCTTTCAATATTGCATCACCAACCATATTCACTTACTACCGCTCCATATTCCGGAATCCCTGAATGTCGTAGCCGACTCCCTATCTCGCAAGAAACCTCCGGTCAGCGAATGGGCCCTGCATCCCTCTGTTTGCCATGCTCTCTTTGCCCTTTGCCAACGCCCCATGGTGGTGGACCTCTTTGCCACGAGGTTCAACACCAAACTACCCCTGTTCCGTATCCCCGGACTTGGGCAGTGGACGCCCTTACTCTCGATTGGAACCACCTCCATGCATATGTATTTCCTCCCCAACGCCTCCTTCCTCTCGTCCTTCGCAAGATCGCCATATGCACGGGCGGATTTCTACTAGTTGCACCGAACTGGCCATCCGCAGCATGGTTCCCACTCCTGTCTTTTCTCATAGACTCTCCCCGCTAACTGCCAGCACATCAGGACCTTCTCTCTCAGGGCCTAGGCCGAATTTGCCACCCCAACCTGCTATCGCTACACCTTCACGGGTGGCTACTATCATTCGACTCCTCCGCTCAACTGGCATTCTTGAAGATGAGGCCTCTCGTATCGCTTCCCGGGCCGTCCGATCCTCCACTACAAGAATGTATGAGTCACTGGAAACGGTGGTTTCATTGGTGTATCGCACAACAGGTCGATCCAATCCATCCTCCTCTGTCCGACCTCCTCCGCTTCCTGACCTCCTTATTTAAAGAAGGTTTAAAAGGATCTACCATCTTAGTTTATAGGTCAGCCTTAAACGCCGTCTTCAAAGCAGCCGGGAACGCCGACCTCCTCACGGATTATAAGATCTCATCTTTAATTCTCTCTTTCCAACTTGATCGTCCTCTTGTCCCCAAGAAGTTCCCCGGCTGGAACCTTTCCATTGTCTTAATGGCCGCATCCTATGAGCCTTTAGCCTCCGCTCGTCTGAGCCATCTCACCGTGTTTCTCTTAGGTCTTGCCGCGTGCCTCCGCTGTAGCGAACTACAGGCCCTTTCCGCCAGGGAACGGGACTGCTTTTTTCTACCAGACTTCAAGGGCGTTACCCTTACGCCACGCTCCTCCTTCCGAGCGAAGACCCAGAAACCCACCGACATGACACATCCCTTCATCATTCCGTCTCTTTCCAGCATCCTGGGCGATGATCAGGAAAGAACTCTCTGCCCTGTGCGAGCCGTCCGCCTCTACTTGAAGGCGTCCCATCCTATACGGGGGGACCGTACTCAACTTTTTCTTCCGTTTTGCAGTAAGACTGGGGAAACCTCCGCATGCATGATTGCCTCCTGGATCAAAACCGTGATCCTCCAGGCTTACGAGGCTGTTGAGAGACTGCGTCGCGGAAGGCATCAAAGTCACGGCCCATGAACTTCGTGCTATTTCTACCTCCTGGGCTCACTTCAGCAATATCTCCATCACGAACATCATGGAATCTGCCTCCTGGCGCCATCCTACCGTCTTCACGTACCATTACCTCCGGGACATGTCTCACCATGCGTAGCAGCCCACCGTGTACTCTGACCCCTGAGCATGCTGAAATTCACTTTGTGTTTCAGGGGCCGGTCGCTACCTGGAGGTACTCCGGTCAAATGGCACCCTCCGCCTTGACGAAGTCTATGGGAATGCTAAAAATAAGGTAATGGATTTTTTCAAGGCAACTAGAAACGTCAAAATACCAGTGTTACCTGGTTGATTTTGGTTTCTATTGCCTATAAAAAATACATTACCTAGCTCCCGTCCTCCTCCCCTCATGTTGCCATTTGGGTAGGGTAGAGGTGTCGAAAAGGTCAGCCCTGTCGCTCCGCTTCGACTATATATACGATGGAGGCTGCACAGTAGAGCTGCGCAGTAGGTAGCGAACTGGAAGAACTCTGTTTAATCTCTAGTTGAAACAGCATTTGAGACGGAGAATGCTAAAAATAAGGTAATGTATTATTTCAATAGGCAATAGAAACCAAAATCAACCAGGTAACACTGGTATTTTGACGTTTATAACAAACTAATTAGTTCAATTTTTTCAAGCTAATCCTTCTGCGGCCTGCATTTTCAGAACATTAATAGGTAATTTTTACTTCCCAAAAAGTGTGCTAGTTGGATGGCTAGCCCTTGCTGCGTCAGGACTAAGGAAGACTGACTCCATCACCTTGTGTCGGGGGACCGGCACTCGATTTGTGATGGGTGCCATGCAAAGAAGTGTGGGTGTTACATATTTGGAGAAAGAAATCGAAAAGCTATACAAGACTTGGAAGAAATCCGATCAGTATCAAGCCCAAAGCAAGAGATTGGCTTCGTCGGAAACATGTTAGAGTTCTTTGCATGAGCACTTGCAGAGTGCAGACTGAGTTCAAGTTGAGCCCCTGTGTAATGGCGATCCCTATTAATGTAATTGTTGGAAGCCCTTGGTCTGGGTGCTAGCCGGTTTACTGGCGTAAGTCTCCTCTTTAATATTCCAGGGTTACAGCTTGTTAATTTAATGTTTATGTGGAAAATTACTCTTCCCTTCCCCCCTTCTAATTTTGGTCTAAGTTAGGAGTTATGATAATGGGTACTTCCATTTCCGTCCATCTTTATCGTAGTAAACATTTAATTTTCGTCTGAGTATTGAGCAAGGTATTGCCCTTGTGTAAAAGTTACTTCTTGTAATAAATATTGATTTATTCAAGGTCTTAAGTCGTAATGTTGATCCCACCATGCAAAAGAAAAATGATTGGTTGAATCATAAGCTGGATGACCAAATACATTTAAATTGATAATTTAAAAGTAATGACCTTGTGGACTCAAGAAATGTGTGTTAATTAACAGTTTAAGTGTCTTTTAAACATTCCTAATAAAGTTTTTCTAGTTGCTTTGAATATATCCATTACCTTTTTTATTTGCATTTTCCTTCTGGAAATGCTGTTCAATATAGAGAATTAAAATTGAGGCTGCCTGTCCGAGTCGCTACCCACTGCGCAGCTCTACTGTGCAGCCTCGTTCTTATAAAAATTCGAGCGGAGCCGAGAAGGCCACCTTTCTTCTCTACACGTTACGCTGTTCACATCGCTCCTCGACTTGTCCTGTGGACGGAGATCGATCCTAGGAATTGCTCCGTCTTCCCTGATCCTCGTTCCGCTTTGCTCAGCTTCAGCGGACCCGTTCCCTGCGGGTATGGTTGCAGTTTCAAGATTTCTGCGGATCGTGAATCACTCGATCCCACTCTTCTTTTGGCTGGTCCGCTGCTTCTCGCTGCTGCCGTCCCTCGATGCCGCCGTTCCCCTTGGCTCCTGCCCAGAACGGCTCATGTCATCATTGCGTTCGGGCGGTGTGCGGACCGACTCGGATGGACGATGTTCCTCATCCACGGCTCCCCACTGCGCATTGCTTCTGCGCAGCCCTCCTTTGATTGAGCCGTTTCACCGCTCGCAGTCGGATTGCTCCTTCCTTCCCTCCAGCATTGGATGCTGTTGTTTACTTCATGGGGTATGGTATCCCTCCACGCCTTCACCATCTGCGCATCCTACTGCGCAGCCCTCTTTTCTGATATATATTCTTACGATTCAGTCCGCTCGTCTTTCCTCTACTTTCGTCCTATGCAGCTGTGCTATACGCTGCTCCTCAACTGAGTCAATCTACAATAACGTCCATTCCGGCCTCACGTTCCCCGTTACCCCAGCACGACTAACATTACGTCGTTCTTCGTTCCCCTACTAGACCTCAGTCTGGTAAAGGGGGAAGGAAGGGGGAGAGGACGCTTGCACCAAAGCTTCGATTCATAAGCTCTCTAAGACAGGCCTACATGACTCAGTCTACAGTTCCCCAAGCCCTACTCCTGGGTTCTTGGATGCGTTCCTCACAGGGCGCTTTTCAGATTCCTCTCATTACCCCTCGTTCCCCTACGAGGTGGGGGGGGGGGGCACTTGCTTCCATTCAGAATAACAACATCACGATCCTCACCACCATTCCTCCCCCTTACTAGACCTTTATCTGTCAGGCAGAGGCAGGAAAGGACGTTTCTCACCATATTGAGTAATATATTTTCTTCCCTCAGAGCCAAGCTGTTCGCCTTGTTCCCAGCTTCACGCCATACGCTGCGTCCGACCCCATCCTCGGTAACGCAGTCCTTATGCCTCATGCTAAAGGGATTCCAGGGATGGCTTCTTACCCCATACTCCTCGTTCCGCATCTTCTCCGGTCCCACCAGTTGCAGATAATGTTGTAGCCATATCTGCCGCATTACCCTCTTCTTTCACAGCACATCGTTTCTACCTAAGACGTTCACGTCGTCGTGACCGCCTTGAACTCCCCATCTTCGTTCTGGTTCCCTGGTCCTAGGCCGTTCCGTCCATCTACGGCGTTCCTGCGTTCTTTCAGAAAGGAACGCAAGCGCCTGCCACGGTTCCTTCTTGGTTCCCAATGAACAGTGTAGTCACTGCTCCTTCCTCTTTGAGATCTGGACAGCGACGGACGAGTTACACGGTTCCACAAACTCGAATTACCTGGTCACCTCAGACAATGAACCGCCGTTCAGGCCGTTCCCCAGTCGTCCGTTCCCTTCAGACTCGACAGCCACTTCAGCCACCTTCTGCAACGTTCCCGGCCTTAGTTGCCACATTTCCTGTAGAAGCATCCAGAGGTTCGTTCCAATAAGGACGCTCCACTTACGGTCGCTTTCCTCGCATCTCTCAAGCAGCATTACCTGCAAATCCACGGATCCCTTCATCCAATTCCGTCCGACAACGAACGTTTCCTCCTCATGCCCCGTCTTTGCCCTCACCGATTCCTGAGGATCGGTGACAATTTCTCACCACCACTTCAGACAAAGTGTGCTACCCATCTGCCAGTGCCGTTCCCCACGTTCTGGCGTACTTTCCATAACTTATCAGCTTCACCCATTCTTTGTTATCTTCCTGAACCTGCTGCAACATCCACAATGCCCAAACCTGCGCCTCCCTCTCCTTTGACCAAGGCTCAACTAACCTGTAACAAGGACTACTCGTTCCTGAACTATGACGTTCACTACACTATCCTGGGTCCTGGTTCCCCGGACTTTTTGTCATTGTCACCACGTTCCCCGCACTTCCTACGATCTAGCAAGATATCGTTCCCTGGCATCTCTCCCATCGTTCCTGCCTCAGCGGAACCTGGCTCTTCAACAGCAACACCAACAGGGAACCTCGTACCCACCTCGGTTTCATCTCCTAGGCCTAGGTATCAACCTGCCCAAGTCCCGTCTACACCCAGCCCAGTACGGGCATTCCTCCATCTGCCACACCACACGTTCAGCGAACTTGCCGCCGTTATCGGAACGATCGATTCCTTCGCAGACCTCGTCCCCTACGGTCGCTGAATGGCTCGCCCTTTACACCACTACCAAGCGGACCAATAGGGCGATCCCCGTCTGGCTTTCTCACGGCCGCCACAACAACTCCACTCGTCCTTCCCATTACAAACTACAATGGTGAACGGACACGTTGAACCTCATCGCCTCAGTTCCCCTTCACGAACCAGTTCCCCACCTACATCTGTTAACACGGATGCCTCACTCACAGGTTAGGGTGCAAACATTGGCAACCTCCCTACATCAGGCCTATGGCCGTCTCCACCCCAGGAACACATCACTCACCTGGAACTTCGTGTGGTCCTTCTCAGTCTCCGGCATTTTCAAGATTATGTCTCCGGTCGAGTTGTCCAAGTACACAACAACACAACCGCTGTTGCATACCTCAAGAAAGGAGGGGGGGGGGACATGTTCCCTATGCCTTCATCAGATAACATCAGACAGCTTCCAACTCTGCATGCAACTCAAAGTAGAATTTCTCCCTCTTCACATTCCCGTTTCCCGGAACGTGATCACCGATTCCTTGTCACAACGACACCCGCCAATAGGGTTGTAAAATTCCGGTTAATTGGCTAAACGTTTACCGTAAGGTTAAAAAAAGCGATTAACGATTAATCCCCGTCCCCCAAATAATTTTTTTTAAAGTTTAATACTTTCAAGTCCACTCCATATTTATCATTCCGTCCGAAGTGGTTCCAATGCATTCAAACGTATCGTCCCACAAAAGAACCAATCGGAGGTCACAATACTAAAGTAGTTTCAAACGCACATAGAAAACGGAGCAGTTTATGCGACGAATGAAGGCAGTGAAATTGGAGAATATCATTCATCACACACAAGGAAACTGGGACTCCCAGCTTTTGAACGCTACCAAGAATGCAACAATTTTCACTAAAACTTTTTCATATATTAAACTGGCTTGGAAAATAACGATAACAGTGTGAAACATGATTAACACCACAAATACGAATCTCTTCTTCCTAGTTTTAGATTAAATCAGACATCTGGAAAGTCAAAGCGATATTGAGTTTGGGTTTGCTATGTGAAACGTTGTGTTCAGAATGCTTTCAGAAATTATTTTCAAAAATAAAATTGACTAATATTTTAAATAAGGCTGCACTGATATCAACTTCACCGCTCAGATACCAATACCGAACCGGATATCCAAAATTGTATCCCCAATTTTTCATCAAAGGTGTAGTTTTCTGCGAAAGTCCAATAATTATTAAAATAAAAAAAAATTAAATAGCAACCCACAGTTAAAACGTAGCTAGGAATATACCCAAGTGATTTCCTGAGCAAAATGCCGCGAACCGCATGTCGTAATCTCGAACGGTTTTAAAGTTATCGATATTTCTGAGAAAGTTGCAGAAACCGATACCGCAAATATCGGCAGCCGGAGGTTCGGTTTGTATTAAACGAAAATTACTAAACGTTTAATCGTCAAGAAGACGATTATCGTTTAAACGATTAATCGCCATAACCCTACCTACCCGCCAACCAGCGAATGGACCTTGGATTCCAATGTCTGCTCAGCTCTGTTCACGATATAGGGACGACCAATGGTAGACCTCTTCGCCACTCTGTTCAATGCTGGACTTCCCGTGTTCGGCAGTCCGTTGCCCGACTCAGGTGTCTGGGCAGTGGATGCACTGACACTAGATTGGAACCTACTCCACGCTTATGCCTTTCCTCCACCTCGCCTGATCCCCATAGTGCTACGCAAGATCTTATCATGCCACGGTCGGTTCCTTCTCGTAGCCCCGGATTTGCCAGCAGCAGCTTGGTTCCCGGCATTACTGTGCCTCCTCATCGACGATCCCCGTATCCTGCCCCACAGTCTGCACCTACTCACCCAATCCAACGCACTATCTGCCACCCGAACATCAAGGCACTTCGACTTCACGGATGGCTACTATCATCCAATTGCTCCAAGCAACTGGCATATTTGAAGACAAAGCCTTCTGCATCGCCTTCCGAGCCATCCATTCCTCAACCAATAAAAATGTACGATAGTCACTGGAAACTATGGTTTCATTGGTGTCTTACAGAACGAGTCGATCCAGTCCGTCTCCCTGTGGAAGACCTCCTCCGCTTCTTACACTTTAGCAGCGGCTTACGCGGTTCAACCATTTTGGTATACCGTCCCGCCCTGAACGCCGTATTCAGAGCGGCAGGGTACAGAAACCTGCTGACCGATCATCGCATCTCATCATTCCGTCTTGATAGACCATGCATGAAGGGACAATTCACCCGACTGGGACCTATCCATCATCCTAATGGCATTCCTGTCCGCTCCTTACGAACCCCTCGGTTACTCTCGTCTCAGTCAACTAACAAGGAAAACTGTGTTCTTCACCGCCCTTACTACCTGTCTACGTTCTAGGGAACTACAAGCGCTTTCAGCCACGGAATCGGAGTGCTTGGATTACGCCGGTATCACACTACCCCCACGGACATCATTCCGAGCCAAGACCCGGAAACCGGACGAACGTTCGCATCCTTTTATTTTCCCTTCCCTCTTCAAGATCTTGGGAAAGGACGAGGAACGTTCCTTATGTCCGGTACGAGCGCTTAGATTCTACCTTAAAAGCTTCAAAACCTATCCGACGAGGACGCTCCTCCCATTTAGTCACAAGACTGGCGTCACATC
This sequence comes from Lithobius niger, assembly GCA_023313725.1. Classification (NCBI taxonomy): domain Eukaryota; kingdom Metazoa; phylum Arthropoda; class Chilopoda; order Lithobiomorpha; family Lithobiidae; genus Lithobius; species Lithobius niger. The sequence goes on from JAHWFP010013689.1 coordinate 35,994, forward strand.
GTTCCGAATGATTGCCACTTGGCTGGAAACAGTTATCGTCCAGGCTTATTACTCACTTGATATCACTTGTGCTGACGAAGGTATTCATATAACGGCCCTCGAACTTCGTGCTATTTCCACATCTTGGGCTTTTATAACGACATACCAGTCTCCGACTTAATGGAAGCCGCCTATGGGCGTCATGCGTCCATTTTTCACGTCACATTACCTTCGTGACATGTCCCACCAAGCTGAGGGACTATACGGAATCGGCCCATTTGTTGCAACTCGACATATTCTATTACCCCCGTTACACTCTTCGAATTTCAGTGTGGGGAACCAATCGCTACCCAAGGGGGCTTATGTCAATGGCGCCCACCGCCGTGACAAAGTCAGTGGATTGCAAATAAAAAAGGTAATGGAAATTTTCAAGGCAACTGGAGACTCCAAAATACCGGTGTAACCTGGTTGATTTTGGTTTCTATTGCCTGTTGAAAATATACATTACCTTTTTCTATCCCACCCTCCTCCTCTCTTGTCGCCATTTGAGCACTATAGAGGACCGAAAAGGTGGCACTTTTGGCTCCGCTCGACTTTTTATATGAACGAGGCTGCGCAGTGCGTAGCGACTCGGACGGGCAGCCTCAATTTTAATTATCTATATTGAACAGCATTTCGAGAAGGAGAATGCAAATAAAAAAGGTAATGTATATTCAACAGGCAATAGAAACCAAAATCAACCAGGTTACACTGGTACACTGGCATGCACTTACGAAATTGTGTACTCCACACGATGTAGCGACCATTACCGAGTGCATGAAACTTTCCGAAGAAGGTGAACGACAGTTTCACTGAAAATTTGAAAAAGAACTGAACAGTGTTCTCCTATTTGTGGTATTGTGTTTTTGATTGTCAAGATGTCTACTGCATACCATTGTAAATGCCGTTTGCCAGTTTTCTCTAGTTTTATATTTTATTGCACCACAATTCCTTAGTATCTGTACGAATCGATAAATATAAGTTTTCACCTAGTTTTTAGCTTTAAAAACGTGTTAGAAGTAGGCCTAATGTAACCATGCAGTTTAATATTTGAATTATCTATTGGGCGTTAATGCCCTGAGCGCCGAGCGTTTCTTTGCTTGAATTGAGAAAACAAAAGTGGCGTAGGTGCGGACGGACGGGGGTAGCTAGGTGGCTTTCTTCCTGTAACTGAGATCGAGATAATCTCCTCTTTGTGCGCATGTCCGAATCGGCCTTTTCCTCCAATTCTAAGACTGGAGATCGCATGCATCAGACAAAACTGTCAGTCATAATTTTAATCAGAATTAAAAGCCTTGAGACTTATCAGACTTAAGAGTCTTGAGAGATTTTTCAGTTGTTATTTATAGCAAGTGTATTAGATAATGTAAGAATTACATGATGCGAGGCCAAACTTAGGAATAGAGGGACACATGGCCATTGTACCAATACACTTCCTTCATCCTCATACCAGTACCACCAAGAATTTATTAAGTTAAATTCTTGGAACCACTGATAACCTATGCGGCCTCCGTAAGCAGCCTGGTTATAACTAAGAGTCTTCAAGAACTGTTAATATCTCACATCAATACACAAACCTTCCCTTTACATCAGTTCACCAACTAACCGATATGCCTTAAGCCGATAAGCTTCAGCCTATCCTGTGGATTTAGAAGATGTGGCGTTCCTTTTCACACATATATCCTAACCCTGCTTCGGTAGACCAACTGAATTAACCTGCCTGACAGTTCCCACCCAGGCTAAACGTCCTTGCACTGTTTCACCTGGAGTCTTGTCAACCAATACACAACCTGTCTCGCCCATCTTTGCGATAAGATTGTTTCTAACCGTTGTGTGCATCCACCCAAGGTCCAAAGTACACCCCCTCCCCACCACTTACATAGTACGTTCGTCGTTGACATTGTCAGTTAAACCTCTTACTCAAAGCCCTTACATTACATTATCTCTAGGGCTAAGAAATGTCAGTAGACGTTCTCTAGATGGCGACACACTTCACGACGCTAAAGTGGCATCACATGATAATTGTTTGTTAGCAGAGACAGCAGCTAATATTATGGCGTCTCGATGTAGTTTGATGTGTAGTACTGGGCAAACAAATCCCCATAGTGAGAAAGATGAATAGTTACAAACACAAAATTTACTGTGGGGCTTGGGCATTGTTAACAATCTGAGGTTAATACTCAACAGTTTAAAGAATTCATGCTTGCCAAGCAGTAAACTGTCTCTGCTCATACAAGCTTGGCTTTGGTTGTGTATTTTGTTTATGTTTTACTCGAACTCCTCCAGGGACTAACACCTCCGAGTCCTGGACTCCATCTTTATCAACATCATGAAAATTGAAAAGGCAAACTTCATGAACATCTGACTATCAGCATTCCCAGACATTCTGCATCTTGAACTTCTTCACCAGCTCACACAGAAATGGAAAACCATCCCTCCTCCTGGTGGGCCTTGTAGATATCAGTGGGAGGAGGAAGGAAATTCAAATGAAGCAACCACAGATCGTAATGGTGTAAACGAAGCTCTCCAAGAACTCAGTCTTTCAATCTTGAAGAAGACTAACGTGTTAGGGAACCACCGTTACAACGTAGTGTCCCATTGTTTGACAAAAAATTTTCTCTCTCGTTAGTATTCACAATATTTTGAAAAAGCTTAAGCATTAATTCTTTAAACTGTCATATTTAGTTTGTCTTATTCAAAATAAACACAACCACCTGATTTTCATATGGCACATTTATCACAGTATTACAATGGCTCACAATACAAATCTGCAAACACAGGAAGCTACACGCAGCCATACTTTACGTCTACCTACATGTATCATACACTAAGACAATCGCGTAATTTTCACAAATTTATTAAAAAGGCCCGTGATAGACGTCGTGCAATAGAATGAAAGAATTTTTTTTAAATGGCTTCCAACAATGTATGCGGATTGCTGGCATGGAACAATTTTTTAGCGAACAAAGTTATATATACCAAAAAATGTTAACAAACACATGTGCAAAATGAATCAACACTCCTAACTTCCATCGACTATTAATTACGCCATGGATAGAAAGAAGTATCATCTGCTATCACTTTCATAAAAAAAAAGTAAAAATGTGGATTTATTACTATCTGCAAAATACTGACCTTCAGTCATTTATGCTAAAATCGCTATTTTGGCTTTTCATTGCCCAAAAAAAACCAAAATAACCTTATTTTGTTGTCTCCGTGAGTTTTTTCCCCTCTGCCCGCCAGGCGCGCTGCTCTGTTATCACAGATGCCGCCGCCATCTTGGATTGATCCTCACATTCGCTTGGGCACGTTGAAGCGTCAACGTGTTTAGGGTTTACGTGTTCAAAAATGATGAACTTGAGTGATACTGAGTGCAAGATTCGCGAGAAAATCAAGACTGATAACTACCCAAGCTGCACGTGCGTCAAAACACCACAGGATTTTTACCCTTCGTGTCGCAAGTGTAGGGAATGTGATTTTGTGAATCAGTTTTGCGATCTGTGCGCGTTACATGAAGCGGCGGCCATCACACATGTGTTGTGGGCCTGTCGCAAGACAGATAACAAGCCAACAAGGAGAAAAAGGCCGGTAAAAGTATTCAGTCTATTGATGATCGTTTAAGATTAATGGGGGTTGACCCCAACGCACCTGCTATTTTTCACGAGGACTGTAGTACCATTCGTCACCGGACTTTGACGGTTTTGTTGAAGCAGATAAGACGGTTTAAGCCCCACACTCCTTGGGTGCGGTCGTATTAGCTGCAAAAAACATGGCGGCGGTCACTGCTAACCTGAAGGCAGAAGAATCCAGGTCGATTATTACTAAAGATATTAATAAATCGTTGGAGACAAAAATTGACACGTTGAAATCTGAACTTTTGGCCTCTTTCGCTGATCTTTTAAAAGCTCATAAGCCTATCGAGGGGAGTGAGAAAATTAGTAATGCGAGTGTTTCTGTGCCTCCCGTGAATGATAATGAACGTGCCTTACTTGGGAATGAGAAAATGGCGGCGGACAATGAGAAATTGCATATAAAATTGAGCAGCACGACCTCCCCAAAGTCGAGCACTGCCCTCAAGAGCCATAGTGTTAACGCATCCAAAGGGGGTAACGTAGGCAACTCATGTGATATTCCTAGGAAGGATGGTGGTAAAAAAGTGAGGGAAAAAGTGGATGAGAGTGGCAGGAAAACTGGAAAAACATCCACTCCTAGCGGTCATCACAAGGACGGAAAGGTTTCCGGAGGCGACCGCAGGGATAGAGCCGACACAAGTATAAAATGTAGTAAAGTGTCAAAATCTCAGTCCGCTCTTAAGAAAAAGGGAATGCGGACGGGAAAAGGGCTCAAGTTCGCTGAGCGACAAAGGTCGACTCGAGCATGGCAAAACAGCGCCGGAGGGCGACGGGTTTGCGAGGTTTTTAGAGATCGCTAAGCAAATGTGGGTAGAGGTCACCGCCGAGTGAGTCGGATAGCAGCATGTCGCCCGAGCGTAACGGGTCGCCTGGGCGCCGAGTATCGCCGGGGGTCGCCGGGACGCCGAGGATCGCCACGCCGGGGCGGATGCCGGCGCAGCACGTCGCCGTGCAGGTCGCGGTCCCCATCGCACGGCAGAAGCAAGCAATCATCGCCGGGACATAGATCAAGGAAAGGCCGCAAGGTCACCAAGGGCAGCTAGTCGCCAGTTAGGGACAAGTCAGGGACGAGCCCACAATCGCCGTTGCGCCAACAATCGCCTATGAAGGGAGAAGCAAATTACGGACCTGATCAATTAGAGGAACACCTTCAGGTACTACGGGAAGCACTGAAGAGTTGCACCAAAAGCCTGCACACACCGGAAAATGCATTAAAGGGACATTCAGGGAAAAATTGCCAGGTCGAAACTTTAAGTGAACGAAAGTTGTCGAAACGCAAACACGAACCGGACCCTGGTCATGCAATGTGCAAGAAGGTCAAGAAGGGCTTTGAGGCTAACGACATTTTTTCTGGGGATGAAATTTTTGACCTTGAAGGGGAAGTTGAGTTTAAGGAAAAGGAGGAAGGGGAATGGCAAGATGAGGAGGAAGAGTTTGTTCCGGAGTCAACCGATAACGACGATCCGTTTGAAGAAGGCCCAGGCTTTATTCGCTGGAAGACTTTTGCTGGCTACGTTTTTAAACATCTACGTAAGACTCTGTATGCAAAAGAGGCGGCACCTGTTAAGGAAGACCCGGATGATCCCCCTATGGACATTGGACACTTACGCTAATTCAGGGATGATAAAGGCTCAGCCACTGCACCTCCCACAATCAGCGGTGGCTTTTCGACAGTTACTGAACAGTGAAGCCCTGACTGGAAGAGACGACAAACCGATTTCGTTGTCCAAACCCTTACCGGCCCATGACCCAAAGAAAACCAAGATGTTTTTCAGATCAACAGGGAAAGGTGCCCCATCAAAACAAAAGATACAAAACATTCCCGGAAGCAGAGTACATCACCGAAAAAGCGGAGCTTGAAATGGACTCTGTACTCAGGACACCCGCAATCATCCGCACGCCTCTCAGTCTGCACGACAAGGACGAGATAATGCTATGGTGCGGGATCCGTGCCAATAATTCACACGCTGAACTGGTGTACTCAGCGTCGACTGCGGCGATCAAATCTTTAGTGCGCAATAGACCGGAGCTACGAAAGGACGAGAACGTTAGAGAATGCCTGCACCTCATGAAAAGGGCTTCTTCCTTTCAGCGGGATAGCCTTAACTGGTCCACGAGACTGTTAATGAACTCAGTGTTTAGAAAGAGAGACGCGCTATTGGAGTCGGAGACACAAATTCCCACGGACATTGTTGGTCAACTACGGCTGCTCCCTATCCACGCGTCGTCGGAGGTGTTCAACGGAAAGTTACTAGAGCTGGCGCCGGAGTTGAAGGAGAAGACCAAACCGCTATCTATGGCGGGGAACGCTTTCCCCCTAACGAAGGGTAGGAGACCGTTTGGCAGACTCCAGAACAGTTTCAGGGGCCAAGGTCAAGGGTGGGGCGAGAACGGAGGCTCAGGGCGCAAGCCGACCCAGACGGACAAGCTGAACGACAGCACACCCTTTCGTGGCTCGGCCCCTTCCAGGGGCGGAAGATGCAGTTCTAGGTTTCCTCGTGGATGGGGTTCCTTCAGAGGTAGAGGAAGGAGGCCCAACCGTCAGTGACGTTCAGTGGGCGAACCTCGCCCTATTTCACCGGCAGGTAGGAGGAAGATTGACTTGGCATCTGGAAGAATGGAAGCAGCTGTCGGACGACCAGTTCATCCTAGACACCATCCAGCACGGCTACTATCCTCCATTTTCCTCCCGTCCAGCACTAGCAGACGAACCACCGGTTTGGGCGAAGGACACTGCCGAAGACTTGGATTTGGAGGACGAGGTGCGAACATTAATGGCCAAAGGGGCGCAATGGTTGTGCCACCGGACTCCAAGGGCTTCTGGAGTCCGGCGAGGGTTATTGCCAAAAAGGGAGGAGGAAAGCGGCTTATTTTCAACTTGACGAAACTGAACTCTCACATCGTGAAGGAGTACTTCGAGATGGAGACCATAGGGTCCATTCGAGAAGCAATTCAACAGAAGAAGTTTACAGCATCTATAGACCTCGAGGATGCATACCTTCACGTCCCACTGCACGCAGATGTGCAACACCTCTTTCGCCTTACCAGTTCAAGACTCTGCCTTTCGGATTCTCGACGGCCCCTCAGGTCTTCACCCGGCTGATGAAACTTGTGATAGCCATGCTGCATCAGCAACAAATAAGAGCACATGCTTTATTGAGATGACTGGCTGATAAGTCGTCGGCGGAGGATCTGAGACGCCAACTTCGGCAGTGCACTGCACTTTTCTGTCGGTTGGGAATAGGCATCATCATCCGAAAGTTGAGATTCAACCTTCAACAAGTATTCATTTTTCTTGGTGCCTAGTTCGACACGCGAGTGAGACTAGTCAGACCATCACCGGAAAGGATCGCAGCCACGAGGGAGACGATGAGGATGCTGCTCCAGAGACAGCGGATATCCGCAAAGGAATTGGCATCGGCCATTGGGATTGCGGACTCCAACGCAAGGTTAGTTCCCCTGGGTCAGTGGAAAGTGAAGCCCCTCCACTGGTTCAGGAAGGACAAGTGAAACCCGAGACGCAGTTGGAAAGACTGGGTGAGTCTACAACGCTTCCCATCAAAATGTGCGGAGTGGGGACTGACTCCGGGGACATTGGAGCAAGGAGTACTGATGCGAGAACCGACTCCAGAGATACTACTGTTTTCCGACGCATCGGCATCGGGATGGGGAGCCCACATGGAAGGTTTGCAAGCTGCGGGACCGTGATCTGATCAGGAAAAGGAGCTCCATATCAATGTACGGGAATTGCGAGCAGTGGGGTACGCATTAGCCCTTGTAACGGCGGACGCTACGATGGCTCAGGTGCTTGTAGCGCCTCCGGTTTCCTGGTTTGACACGGAGATTCAGCTTAAGGTGTTGCGGTGATTATTGCGACTTTTACGGCATAAGCACAGCAAGGGCTACTGTCCCAGCATGGGGGATGGAGCGCAGGGTCCTAAATTAAAGGGGCCTAACCTTAATACTGCTGGTATTTTGCTGCCACCAGCGATGGAAATTTAACCGTTTATCAAGAGCTAAACTAAAAATGGTTTACATATTTATTTACACTTAAACAGTTAATCGACAAACAAACGAACTGAAGTTAAAAACTCCTGGTTTTTATTATAACAACAGAGAATATAAAAATTACACTTTACATTTAGTTTGCACGGAAGCTTTTGAAATAAAGTATTTAAAAAGCACTAGTTTGAATTTACAACATGTAATTCGTTTTCACAAGTTTTGACTAAAACGACGTTTGTGTTTCAGAATAAAACAACCACTTAATTTTTCGAATAGAAAAAGCAATACTGAACGCTCCGCAGAGTCGTCCGCAAGATTGAACAGCCCAGGCTGGTTACAATCTATCAAACAGTATGTTTCAAACACGCATGAAAGATCAACCGTTTCACAGTTTTGTTTCTAAGTGATAAAACAGAGCCTTAAACCTCCCAGAGTTGCTGTTTACAAGTCAACTCCTCAAATTATAAAAGCCTCGGCTACTTATAAAGTCCGTCTGGAGTGAATAACCAATGAATCCCACACAAAGATCAAACCGTCAGTTATTTGAATTAAAGTTTAAAACAAATAAGAAAGATGTTGGTTTTTAGTAAGAGTACCACTCTGACGTTATGGGGTGAGAAACCTAAGATGCCGCTGCAGGCGTCACCACCATAATATTCCCTAGCTAGAGAGAGTTTAAGTTACGTTTATGAACTAAAATTTAGACTTGGGGGTCCTAAATTAAATTTTCAAAAGCTAACAACAAATATACGAACCACTACTAACGTGCCCGGCATGGCATTTTCCGGACATGGCGTCTCCACTCCCGACTGGCGTGACCCTTCTCTAGCTTGAGATCTGTGAGCTGTGCTTACTATGCATTCTGGGGCTGGGGTTTTATGCAGGAGAGGAGGGAAAGCGCGGACGTCGAGGATAGCTGCGGGGGTCTGATTGGCTGAGGGCCTCGAGAACAATGGAAAGTGGGAGGAGAAGTCGGTTGAACAAAGGGACTGGGTGCAGAGCCGTTTGAAGGAGTAGGAACATGTAAAACGGAAAAAGATAGGCCTGTTTTGAGTTTCACTCAATTGAACTTTCGGAAATGGGCCTTTACTTTGTATTATTGGCTACGGATTGAATATTTACATGTTTGTAACGTGAATAGGCTCTTGTTAAAGTTTGATACTTGGCTTTGGGTAATGCAGAAAGCATTACTATTAAATTTACAAGCTTTTAACGGTAAACTGTAGTGTTAAACACCACAACTAGTTTTGGCTGGGGAGGGGGGCAAAAAGGGGTTTTCGAAGTTTTTGCACAGTTTGACTTTCGGAAATGGGTTAAACAGATCTTTTAAAGAATTTTTTTAGTGTTTAATAGGAGATCAAGCTATTCGTAGGTTTTGGTAGGTCTCAGTCAGGTTTAGAGGAGAACTAAAATGAACACATATACACTGAAAAATTCGTGTCCGGTAGAATGCCAGGTCGTAATACGTTTATACGTTTGGACATATGGTAGCATTTCTGGGGGTAAAAGATTATTATAAAAAGGCTAGATGAATGAATAAATAGTTTAGTTTAATTATATGCTAAAACGCATAAAGTTAAAGTAGAGGTTTGAACCATAAAGTCAACGGACAACGTTTGAGCTAAGTGGAAATTTTTCATAGCAGTTGCGATCGTTCAAACACAATAAAAAATATCACACCTCAAAGATGGCTGTCATTATATGGACACAGGGTTCAGTACCTTTTCCCTATCATACAACTAAGCTAGTGTTTGGGCTTTATGCCCGAAAAATACGAGTATTAAAAGTACATAAATACAGAGTTCCAATAACGATGGCGGCCATGAGGCATTAGCGCTGTCGGTGGTTTTGGTAGGTTTTCAAATGCAGTTTTAATGGTCTTCAAGGTGGAAAGTTCAAAATCGGGCTTCCCCAAGAGTCTTGTATTTGGACTGGCTATTAAATGTCGAAGAGTTGGAGAGAATCGGACCATTATTGGAAAAACGGCCAGATATGCCTCGGCGAAGCATTTGGATGCCTCAAGAAAAAAAATTTCAAATTTTCCGGAAAACTGGCGTTTTTCGGTGGCGCTCGTTTACACCCTTTGGAAGGAAATTGTGATGGACAAAGTGATCGGGGTGATGGCAGACAATTCGATGGCGGTCGCCTATGTCCGCAAAGGATGGGGCACGCACTCGAGAGCGTTAATGGGCGAAACTTCCAGCCTAATGAATTTAAGCGAACGGAACGGGACCACTCTAGTGCCACGTCATATCGCTGGGAAGTTGAACGAGAAAATTTACAAAGGGCTTTTCGAGAAGTGGGGCCAACCGATGGTAGACTTTTTTGCAACTCTCTTCAACAAGCAGCTGGAGAACTATGTGTCCCCCTTCCCAGACAGTCAAGCCTGGGCGACGGACGCGCTGTCCATACCATGGGAGGAGATGTTTGCTTATGCTTTCCCACCTTTTTCAATGCTACAGAGCGTTCTGAACAAAATCAGAGAGTCCACAGGGATGTTCCTTTTGAGAGCTCCATACTGGCCGGCGGCGGCGTGGTTTCCCGACATCCAGGAACTCAAGAGAGACGAACCAGTCCAATTACCTGTCACAGAAAGGCTACTCTCGCAGCACACGGGAGGGACCCTGCACCAGAATCCCGGGATTCTGCATCTTCACGGGCAGTTGCTCTAAGGAGTAGTCTGCTGAAAAAGGGCTGTTCTGTGAAGGTGGCGGAGAGGGTCATCGGAGGTTTAAAGGCATCCACACGTAGAAACTATGAATCTAAGTGGCAGAAGTGGTTCGTGTGGTGCTCAGGCAATGACGTCAACCCGTGCAACCCTTCCGTGCTCTAGTTAGCGGAGTTTTTGGAAGATTTGTTTCGCAAAGGTTTGTCACCGATAGCTATCAAGGGATACAGGTCAGAGGTCAACTCTGTGTTATCCTGCTCAGAAAACACGGGCGTGGTTGAAAGCCCACTGATGTCGAAAGTGATACTAGGGTTCGACCAGGCGAGGCCAAGAACGAGGACACTTTTCCCAAAATGGAACTATACCTTTAGTGCTCAAGAGCCTGTCAAGCCCACCTTACGAACCGCTTAGGAAAGCGTAGATTTTGCACCTCACTCAAAAAACAGTTTTCCTAACGGCGTTAGCTACTGCAGCTCGGCAGAGTGAAGTGGCAGCGTTTTCCAGAGGACGGAACCACATCAGGTTTTCAAGGGACTGGTCGAAAGTATTGCTTTCCTTCCCCACTCACTTCACGGCGAAGAATTCTAGACCAGACGTAGCGCCAAAACCATCGGTGATACCGGCCTTGGGTCCACTAGTCCACACAAAAGACGAGGAGAGGTTGCAGTGCCCGATTCGGGCGCTGCGCTATTATTTGGCCAGGACTGCAGATCAGGTCTCGGACACGGAGGAGGAAGGCCCAGCACCCTTATTCTTGCAGGTGGACGAAACACACAACCAAGCAATTAATAAGGCGGTGACACCCTTCAAGTTGAGCAAGTGGATCTGCGCTGTCATTCGGAGGGCTTATGAGCTGGGGGAAGATTGTGTAACGGCGGACGCTACGACGGCTTAGGTGCTTGCAGGGCTCGAAATGTCCAGAAAAAAGTGTGTAGCGTAATTGCGATGCAAATAAAAACATGCGTAGCAATCGCAAAATAATGGTTAGCAGTTTTCGTGAAGCATAATTATTTTTCTTGGCAGGCAAAAGGGCGTTTTCGTTTTAACTGATGGTTCAGCTAGAGGTTCAACTAGAACAAGAGAATGATTGTGATTGTGTGATGTATAAATTGCATCATTTTTTTTTTAAACCTAAATATTCTTATGCTTTATGTTAGTTTGTGTAGCATTCCATTTCATTCTTTGCACAACCAGTATAAAAATAACTAAACATCTGTAGGGATTGGAATTAAGAACTTTACGGAACACAATGAATGTTCTATTGTAAATGGGCTATAGACATACTGCAAAAGGATTTTTTAAAGCACTTATAAAGTTCTTTCGCCATGATGTGGCGTCGCTAAACTGCTACACAAATTTCAATTTTGTATCGCTAATGTCTAATATTGTGGTGCAAACTGCGATGCGATACCGCTCATTTCGAGCCCTGTGCTTGTAACGCCCCCGGTTTCCGTGGTGTACGTGGAGTTTCAGCTTGAGGTTTTACGGTGTTTACGACGACTTTTTACGTTCATTAACACAGCATGGGCAACCGTCCCAGCATGGGGGATGGAGCACCGGTCCTAATTAAAGTGGCCTAACCTTAAACTGTCGGTATCGCTGCCACCCACGGTGGATTTAACTGTTTAACTAGCTAAAATTAAATGATGGGCTACATATTTATATTTTACACTAAAAGACAATTAATCAATCTAGCAAACGACTGAAGCTTAAAACTCCTGGTTTTATTTTTGCGACAGAATAAAGAACACTTTACATCATAGTTTGCTTTTAAAAGCTTTTGAATATCAATGGATTAAAAGCAACAAGTTCGAATTTACAACAAGAAATTCACAATTCAGACCAACAGCACTTGTGTTTGGAAGAAAAGTTTAAATTTTCACATTAGAAAAAGTAATCATGAGTGCTCCCGGAGACACTCACAAGACTAAACAGCCGCAACTGATAGTAGTCTATCTGACAGTATGTTTCATACACGATCAACCGTCCACAGTTATGTTTCTAAGTTTTCCAAGTACAAAAGATCAACCTCCTTTAGTTCCCGCAGAAACTGTTCTAAGAAATAAACAACCTGGCAATTTTACACTTAGGCATCAGTATGTTTCCTTTGACTTCCACAAAGATCAAACCGTCATTTAGTTTAGATTAAAAGTCCATTTAAAATAAACTGGAAAAGTTGGTTTTTAGTAAGAGAACCACTCTGACGTTATGGGGTGAGAGAATCTAAGATGCTGCTACAGGTGTCACCACCATAATTTTCTCTAAGCTAGAGAGTTTAAGTTTACATTTAAACTAAAATTTAGAATATGGGGGTCCTAAACTAAACTTTTAAAAGCTAAACTATAACATACGAACCACTACCATTCTGCCCGGCATAGCATTCTCCGGACATGGCGTCTCCACTCCCGACTGGCGTGACCCGTCTAACTTGAGATATCTGCGAGCTGTGCTATGGATGCTTTGAGCTGGGGGGGTTTTACGCTGGAGAGGGGGGAAAGCACGGACGTCAAGGATAGCTGCGAGGGTCTGATTGGTGGAGGGCCAGGAGAACAATGGAAAGTGGGAGAAGTCGGTTGAACAAAGGGACTGGGCGCAGAGCCGTTTGAAGGAGTAAGGGCATGTAAAGGTGGGCCTGTTTTGAGTTTTACTCAATTGAACTTTGGGAAATAGGCCTTTACTTTGAAATATTGACTATGGAATGGATATTTACATGTTTGCAACGTGAATAGGCTCTTGTTAAAGCTTAATACTTGGCTTTGGGTAATGCAGAAAGCATTACTATTAAATTTAATAAGCTTTAACTGAAAACTGCAGTGTTATACACCACAACTAGTTTTTGGCGGGGGGGGGGATTGAGGATTCAAAGTTTTATGCACAGTTTGACTTTCGGATGGCTTTGGAACAGATCTTTTTATAAATATCTTTTGGTTTTAATAGTAGAATAAGCTAGTGGCAACATTCGGAAGGTGTCAGTCGAGTTTAGAGGAGAACTAAAACATATATACACTAAAATTCGTGTCCGGTAGAATGCCGATGTCGAATTACGTTGGACATATGGTAGCGTTTCTGGGGGCAAAAGATTATTATAAATGCAGTAAAATATACTAGCTTAGTTGGTTGCTAAAATGCATTAAGTTAATTGGAACGTTTAACGTTTAAGTTAAAAGGCAAATTGATCGTTGTGGAAATCGTTGTGGAAATCGTTCATTAGGATTGCGGCTGACAAACACAATAAAAAATATCACACTTCAAATGGTTGTCTGTACAAGTATTTGAGGTTAAGTACCTTCGCAGAGGAAGCCCCTCCTAAAATGCAACTAAGCTAGTGTTTGTGGCTTTTTGCCTGAATAATAGGAGTAATAAAATCCAAATACTTAAATACAAGTTTTCAATAATGGCAGCCATGATGAAGGAGCGCTGCGGTTGTTTTTGGACGATTTTAAAATGTAGATTTGAGGATCTTCTGGATGGAAAGTTCGGATTTGGGCTTCCCCAAGAGTGTAACGGCGGGTGCTACGACGGGGTTGGTGCTTGTAGCATCGCCGGTCGCCTGGTGTAACTGGATCTTACTATCTTTCACTTCGTGTTGCTTTCGAATACTTTTTCGGTTAAACAGCACAACTGCTACTGTCCCGATGTAGGGAATGGAGCATTGAAAGTCCTAATCTAAGACGTGACTAGTGATAAAATAGCGGGTAACGCTGCCACCAAGGTGGGAAAAGGCTAGCTAAGTTAAACTTTAAAGAGAATTATCTTACTTATTAACTTCTAGCAAATAACGAGTGAATAAACCGACGGACGTTAAAAAAACTCCTGATTTTTATTTTAAACAAACATGAAGAAAATATCGCACTTTACATTTACATTTACATTTGGTAACTTACACCTAGTTTAGGTTATAAAATACATGGGGAATTTACATTAAATTCGACACAAGAACTTGGCTTAGTTCATAAAAACAATTTCAAATAGAAACAGTGAGTTTTGATTAGGCACAAGGGGATTTCGCAAAAGAGCCCTCTAAATTACAAACAGCCTCGGCTGACCTGTTTTACAGTAGACCTGTTATAATAGTAGACCTGTTTTACAGTGATGTTTCAACGTGAATTAACAAAGCATTAAACCTCCTAGAGTTGCTGTTGATAAGTCAACTCCTTAAATTCCAGAAGCCGCAGCTACCTATAAAGTCGATCCGAGCGATTAATCAATGGAAACCCCACAAAGATCAAACCGTCCTTTGTTTACTTTAAACTGCGTTTAAAAAAACATAATAATAAAAGCTGGTTTTTAGTAAAGGACCGTGAACCCTTAAGTTACGGCCGCCAATGTCCGAAATGCCGTTTGGCTTGGCGCACCATAATTTACCTTCTAAAGCTACGAGGTTAAGTTTAAAATTAAACTATAAATTTTGACGTGAAAGTCCAAAAAATAAACTTTTAAAGTTAAACTAAGTTAAATACGAACCACTACTTTTGCCCGGCATGGCAACAATCGGACCACGGTATCTCCACTCCCGACCGGCGTAGCGACCTCTAGCTTTGAGAATCTTGAGCTGTGCTAACGAGTGAGTCTGGAGCTGGTTATATACTCATTACCGGAAGTTGGCGCGGACGCCGAGAATAGCTGCGGAGGGGATGAGCGGAGAAGAGGAGGCGGACATCTTGGAGGAGGAGAGACTGACCTAGATCGGCCGAGCTGTCACTACCGGCTAGGGTAGCTGAACGCTCTGTTTGGATGGGAGGTTGAAGGCAATGTTTTGGTTGGACGGGAATTGCGGAGGCTGAATTGACAAAGAGAATTGCCGACTTGAAAACGTTAGAGGCCTGGTTTTGAATGTGCAAGTGAGTTTTCAACTCATAACAACGTGATTTTTAGGCCTATTAAATAAACTACGATGTTATGCATCGCAACTATTGAAGGAGGGGGGGGGGGAACGAAGTGTAATGCACAGAATAATTATTTGACTTTGGGAATGAAACTGCTATTTACAATGCAGGTTTTTAACGAAGGAAAGCTAGTTTTTTTTCGTTTTTAGAGGTTTGCTACGGTCGGAGTTTGGATGGAGATGCTAAAAAAAATGTACATAAAAATTCATACACTGGGTCCGTAAAATATACAAACATAAACATTGGAGCTCCGGTAGGGTTCATGGCAAGAAGTTAAGTTTACCAAAATGCAATAAGTGCACAAATCAAAAGATTAAATGTTCCAGCTAGTTTTTAAAGGGCTATATCGCAGTTTAGGTTAGTTTTAAAACTGGTTTGAACATCGGACATTTTTCATAAATAAACAAAGTCGTCACCTGTTACAAATAAAAAATATCGTGTGTTGTCAACATCTAAAACACAACTAAGCTG
>JAHWFP010013690.1:0-10899 GCA_023313725.1 Lithobius niger
CATCTCTAGGTTAGAGCAAAATTTCCTCAACAAGAAGAACAACAATAATTGTCGTCACATTAAAATAGCGTTCAAAAGGCCATAGGCTTTATTCATACCTATATCTTAAAGCTGTAAAACTTGAGCATCGGTTCGATCTTCAGATGGTGTAGTACAGTTGTTAGGGGCCAAAATTTGGGCTATAATGAACATTGAGCTGAAGGCCACGAAATTTGGTACACAAGTCAATTCTTGGCTTATAAATCAAGCTAGCTATGTAATCTGTCGAGATACCACCTAAGGCCTCTTCCAGTGCCCCTACCACACTCACCTGTATGAGGTTATTGACCAACAAATTCTTGCTGATCACGCTAAAACAAGAATTAGTACACAAGTTATTCCTAGCTGTACAAATCGAACTAGAATTTGTTGATCATCAACGTCATGGAGAGGACAGACTGAAGCACTGGTGGGTGGATGTATCTCATGGGGTTCCGTATGTAGTTCGTTTTCTACTGCTACAATGCATGTTCTTAGTACGTTCAGCAAGAATTTGTTGGTTATTGATGCTTCATGAGTTGCACAGGAGGAGGGATGCTGGGGAGGCTTTGATAGTATTTCATGGGAATCCAATCCTGGTTCAATTTCTACTGCTAGGAATGATTGGTGTACCAAAATGCATGCTTTCAGTTTGATCAACATGAATTTTTCGGGTATCATTTTTTTTAGGGGCCTTGGAGGATTTTGCAGAAGTTCCATAGCTAGTTTGATTTCTACTGCTAACAATGAAAGAGTACCAAATTTCATTCTTTTAGCACTGTCTGCAAGAATTTGTTGGTCTGGTCTCAAGGAGGGGGCACAGGAAGGGAGGCTGTTGTGGTGCCTTGCAGATTATCTCGAGGTGGTGCTATAGCTAGTTCAATTTGTACTACTGTGAATGACTTGTGTGCAAAATTTCATGATTTGAGCTCGATCTACAATTTGATGCTGAAGCCGCAGGGAAGAGGGGGTAGTGCCTTGGGGGGAATCTTGGGGATATTACACGGAGGGGTTTCATGGCTGGTTCGATGTCTACTGCTGAGAATGACTTGTGCGCCACAATTCAAGCATTTAGCCCAATCTGCAATAATTTGTTGTCAAGTGTCAGAGGGGTGGTACAGCGGATCGGTAGGGAATCCTTTAGGATATTTCGTGGAAATTCCATTGTTGGTTTGATTTGTAATGCTACTTGTGTGCTATTTGTAATCAACTTGTGTGCCAAGTTTCATGCTCTTAGCTAGAATTTGTTGGTCAAACCTCAATGACGGGGCACAGGAGGATGCTGGGGGCCTTTTGGGGATATTTAATGGGAGTTCCATGGCTTGTTCGACTTCTACAGCTAAGAATGACTTGTGTACCCAATTTTAACCTTTTAGCTCGATTTGCAAAAACGTGTGAGCCAAACCTCAGTGAGGGGGCACAGGGGGGTACTGGGGGCCCTTTGTGGATATTTTTTAAGGGTCCATGGTTGATTTGATTTATGCTGCTTAGAATGACTTGTCTACCAAATTTCATGTTTTTAGCTTGATCTGTAAGAATTTGTTGCCCAAGCACCTGGGAGGGGGCACAGGGGGATTCTGGGGAGAAGGGGGGGGGCACTGAAGGCAATTGGGGATATTTCATGGGGGTTCATAGCTGGTTCGATATTTACTGTTAATTTTTACTGTTAGTTTTACTGTGTACCAAATTTAATTTTTTAGCACAATTTGTAAAATTTGTTACTCCACTTAATCATTTTTGCCCAGTGCTCTACAATGATAATTGTTCTGCCGACGAGAATACTGCAGTAACATCAAAATCATTTCCATTTTGAGTTTTTGAGTTTCAATTTTGATTTTGATTTTTACTGTTTAGGGGCATGGAAGGGGGCATAGGTGTGCGGATGGTGTGGCAAATCGTGTGTACTTGCATGATTGCTGGGGCCAATGGCCAATCTTAGTATTAGGTGTATAATTGTCCGTGGGTGGACATCATCTATGCTTTGTAGTTTTATTTACGGTTCCTCCCTCTAGAACCTTCAGAAGCTTCGATTACCCAAAACACCCTAGTTATTTCGCGGTTGTCAGGGGTTACCTAAGGGTATTTAAGCAAAGGGGCCAGCATGGAAAAATCGGAAAGCCTTCGGGCCAGCCAACTGGCTGGTCCTCCTTTAACCCCTACACGGTCTCTTAGTTAGGGGATTTTTGGTTAGGCCTTTAGTAGGACCAATTTTCGGTTGGGCTCTTTTTCCCCAACCTAAACAAGCCTATTTTCCATCCCAAGCCAAACTTAAGCCCAAAGTTCCCCAGCTTAGAAGAGTTTGTTCAGTCTAACAGTAACTCTCCCACACTTCGTTATTTTTCGTCAAGTGGGAGTGGGGATAGAAATTGACAGAGCCAGTCACTTTCCTAAGACGATATAACACCATGAGAATCTGAGTTCGGAAATTCAATCATCGTGCAGCATGCACGGGTCCTGCTATTAATAGTAATTTTGGACATCCGGAATAGGCCTACACAACGTCTGGTTTAATTTACTTTCTTCTGAAACATTTACATATTTCTATTGTACTTCCTCTACGGGAGAAGACGAACAAACGTCTTCCCAGCTTTTAATAACTAGCAGAGTAGCTTGCTAATAATCGCTCATTCGGCATTGTCTCACTACGCTCTATGAGATTTCCTGTAGCAACTGCGTGCTGCTGCTAGACACTAACACCATAAAGAATGAAGCAAATGATCAGAATCTAGTAAGCCTTTTTTTTCTAATGCTTATTTTCATGAACAAAAGATTTAAAAAACTTAAAAAATTAAAAAAGTTCGTAAAAAAACCTGCCAAAAATATTATACGTTATGCCAAATCGTAAACTGCTATCATGGAAAGAGGGGATGCCAGTTATGACTCACAACTATTCAGCAAAATTTGAAAAAAAAATTAGAATAGTTCCACACCTGATGAAATGCACAAACGGAAATACCGACAATGCTGCAGAAACCATACAATTTGTTTATGGCATAGACAGCTTTTGTAACACGATTCCACAGGGCATGCCCACATGTCGCGTATTACGTTGTCTAGACATTTCAATAACACGACATCCTACCGATAAGCAGAAATTAAATTTTGTATGGCTTGTGTGCCAATGAAAATCATGAATTTTTCTTACGAATACTTATGTTCAGTTGTTGTGAACAGCTGTTATTTCTTTATTGCTAACGTTGGTGTCGAATCGCTATATGAAAGTAACGAGTGAATACGCTATGAAAATAAAATTGCGAGCTCTGACCCGATTTTAGAAATGTAAAGTGTTGTTACCTGGAGGAGAGATGTTGGGAAACACGGTAATTTACACGTGCAGCAATGTTATCATACAAACTTGACGTAGGAAGACTTTGGTGTATTATACGGTACAAAAAAAATGAAAAAATAACCACGAACCTAACAGCTTCAAGAGGATTAAATAATTAAGTAATCAAAGCTTGAAATAACTAACGTAATACGTGGAGCGCTGCTGAACTGAAAAAAAAGATGATTTTCTTTTAGAAATTATTACACAACAAGTGATATCGAAAGAGTTTCGTTCATTAAAAGCAATTTAAATGAGAGTAGTACAAAGATTATTTTTCTGTAAAGAGAAAAATACTCTTCGTCTTGTCTTGCCTTGTGTATTCTTATACAACACGACAATACTGGGTAGATTAATGCAACGGACTACCAAGCTCTATCGTCAGTCACTCTTTTTTCCATTATAAGAACAACATGTTAGCTCTTGCTATATGACTTCTGGCTTCACAGATCAATTTACGGGGGTTCCTCCTCTCCATACTACTTATTTCTGCTAATAAAACGTACATTAAGGTTCAGAATAACGCTTTTGCTCAGGATCACAAAGTTAGTTATAGAATAAAAGTCAGTAAATAGAAATATTTTTTACTTTAGAGATCAAGACCAATAACGAATAACTCCTGTAATGGTAAGGTCAAGAAGCTTTCAAATTTCGACTTTACAAAGACAAATTCGTAACACTTCGTAATGAAGAAAATATTTCTTAGTTGAAATTCTGAATAATCAGATAATTTAAAAAGAATAGGCCTCTCAGTAGTTATTTATCTACAAAGAAAACAATTCATTGAGCTTTTTGCGAAGTAACTTACTTCATTTTTTTGCGACTTTATTCTCATTTTTGTGTTGCCATGAATCTATTAACCGGAAAGCACTTTCACCATCAAATTCAAGTTATTATCTATCTACGCAATTAAGGTATAGTTACAGCTAGTTTCGTGCACAAATAAAACCACACTACGTTTCGGGAGGACAACCTCCCGTCTTCAGGTAAAAATAAAACACTAAAACATTAAAAAAATTCATGGCAGTATCTGCCGAGTCACCAAGTCTATAAAAACAAACCATTCAGGCATGGTCTAGGCCTAAACATTAAAATTATGAAAAATATTAGAAATATAAAACAAACCAAATGATACCAAATGATACACCATGTTATTAGATGGGCGCCCGGAAGTAGAGTCTCTCTACAGACTGTAGTATGCGTTTTTTGTATGGAATTGAATTGAATATGAATTTAATTGACTGTAAAGGCCTGTTCTGCCATGCACCCTACATGGAAGCAAACGATAAAATTTAAGACCTCCAACAAGTTGGCCACCCGAAAGATTCATGCGTCCCTGTCTTCTTGAGATTGCCAGCCCTAAGTGGACGACGCCTGCCTACAAGGCGCAACAATTATCGACCATACTCGTGCAACCCTATCTTGTTGAGTATTGAATGGAGACTATATAAAACTGTTTTAAATACAGAATGGTGTGCGTAACGAGTATTCATGTTGTAACTATATTCGTATGCTATCCCTTATAAGGGGACGTCTGGGAGAGAGACTGTGGGTTTCGTTTCCCAGCCCCGAAGAAGACGACTGAACTTCACAAAATTAAAGCTATTGTTCAAGCCATCTCCTTCCGGCTCGTGTCTGAACTGGAATTGAGCCAGGAGGTGAGACACACGATTTCTACCCGGTCTGCATTGGCTTGAAAAAGCCATCACCTTTCCGGCTCGTGTCTAAACTGGTATTGAGACTGGAGGTGAGGCACGCGATTTGTACCTAGTCGACATGGGCTTGAAGAAGCCATACACATTATAGATGCGCCTGAACTGGCATTGATCTAGGATGCAATGCAATCGATTTGTATGTAGTCGGCCTAGGCTTGAAACAGTCATTCTTTTTCTTGCATGCAAATTAAACTGGCTGTGAAACAGGAGGTGCGACACGCGATTTCTACCTTAGTCAGCCTTGGCTTGAAGAAACCATCCCCTTTCCAGCAAATGCCTGAACTAGCATTGAGCCAGGAGGTAAAACACGCTATTTGCACCTAGTCGGTTTGAAGAAACCATCCTTTTTTCTAGCCCGTACTTAAACTGGCAATAAGCTAAGAGGCAAGACACGTGATTTCTAGTCCGGTCAGCCTTGACTTGAAAAATCCATTCCCTTTACGGCATTTGGCTGAACTAATATTGATGCAGGATGCGAGGCATGCAATTTGTACCTAATTGACCTTGGCTTGAAGTAGTCTTTCTTTTTCTTGCATGCTAAATAAACTTTCAATGAACCAGGAGGCACAAAATGCGATTTCTACCCTTGTCACCCTTGGCTTGAAGAAGCCATCCTTTTTCTGGCACGCACCTGTACTGACATTGAGCCAGTAGGTGAGGCTCGCTATTTGTATCTAGTCGGCATTGGTTTGAGGAAGCCATCCTTTTTTAGCCATGCAAGTAAACTGACGGTGAGCTAGGAGGCACAACACGCATTTCCTACCCCAGTGTGCCTTGGCTTGAAGAAGCCGCCTCCCCTTCTGGTACATGCTTGCACTAGCACTGAGCCAGGAGGCGAGGCATGTAATTTGCACCTAGTCGACCCTGGCTTGAAGAAGTCATCCTTTTTTCTGGCATGTACTAAACTGGCAATGAGCTAGGAGGCGATATAGGAGATTTCTAGCCCGCTCAGCCTTGGCCTGAAAAAGCCATCCCCTTTCTGGCACGTGCCTGAACTGGCAGTGAGTCAGAAGGTGAGGCTTGCGATTTGTATCTTGTTGGCCTTGGTTTGAAGATGCCATCCTTTTTCTGGCATGCAATTAAACTGGCAACGAGCCAGGAGTCACGATACGCGATTTTTACTCCAGTCTGCCTTTGCTTGAAGTAGCCATTCTTTTTCTGGTATGCACCTGACCTGGCAATGAGCCAGGATCACTAGTCTTGAGTTGTGCTATTCAAAATCGGACGCGGCCTTAAAAAAAGTGGGGAAAAAACTCCTGGATTGCCCATTCTATAACCCAAGAGTTTTGATAAAACTTCATGGGATTTTAAAGCGATCAAGTCTAGTGTAGGGTGTCAGGAGGCGATGCACGCGATTTCTGAACCTGTAATCTTTGGTTTGAATTGATGCATGCCTGGACTAAATGTTCAATCATGGATTTATTATTATGGGCACTCTGCTGTGGAAGCTGCACACTGTAAGCGATGACAGGGCAGAACACCATGAACCACGTGATGCTTTTAATTTTTCTTAGTGCCACAATGGGTCTTCTTGTTTCACATATTTTAATAATTTTTACTTAGAAGTCATGTCCTTACCCGCTAGATGTGGTGTTTTGAATCAGTAATCACATGGCACTTATAATTTTTGACAAATATAAATTACCCGAAACGCAACTCATTTTTCACTCTAGACTCCCTAACTCCATACTTTACAAAGGTTTTAAAGTTATACTTATTGTTCACTATTAATAAAGAAAATACCAAGCAGTGCTACAAAATAAAAAAAAACGAACAACACTTCAAAAATAATAAATTTTTGTCATCAGGTTTATAAATTAAAATTTTAAAACATGGCAAGGCCATTAGGTCATCACATGTTTAAAAGCACAACACTAAAAGTATGTTTAATTTTCAAAGAATAAAAAGCCGAAAACCACCATTACTCCTCTCAAAAGAGGCAGAAAACGTCAGAAAACGGCAGAAAAAATGCATAACTCGACCTTCTCCTTGGAAATCCAAGTTGCAATTGAAGGTGTTTGTAAATCCAGTCACATTATTTCATAGGCAGGGTCCATTCGTAACAGCTATGGGGGTTGCGTAGAATGCCTCGAAAATGTATCAAGTTTAAATTTTTATTACAGGAAAATATTCTTTACGACATGTATTGTCCGATGCTAATAATTGTGGGTCGAGAGCTTATGCATATGGAGTACAAGTATTTCGTGATTAAAGTGGGCTTTAGTGTGTTTTCTTGAAGCAAGATTTGGACCTTGTCCAAGGCGGGGTTGTGGCCTGTTACTAATTTATCAGGTGCCAGGCCTGTTGAAAGGCGGTGTTCTACTAGTGAATTTGTTTCGACTTTTAATTTTAAGTTAGATTTGTAGGATGCCATCCGATCCTTCAATTTTTGTAGGGTTTGGCCTACATATGCACTGTGAAAGTGGGTTCTGCACAGGGGATGCTATATACAGTAATGCGTGTGGGAGGAGTGTCATATGCTTTGTTATTGTTTATATTTTTGTGGTGCATGGTCAGCTGCTTAATATTTTAGTGCATATTTGAGACAAGTCGAATGTTATTGATGCTGAGTTTCTTCTCAAGTGATTCAGTGAAGCTTTGAATATAAGGCAGAGCTATGAAATTGGTTGGGGAGGAGGGGCTTCTTTTGGTTTCAATGCTTTGGTAGTAAGTTTGTTGACATATCCAAGTGGAAATCCATTCTCCACATATTTTGTGAGATGTATTGGAATTCATTCTGTAGTAGGTCAGTATTACTTGTATGGGCGATGGTCGGCTTTCATATATTTTTCGAAAAATTCTGGAGAGCCAAGTTCTGTAAAGAATTTTTATACTTTTGCATTTTATTTTCCTCAATAGATTGTGGAGAGCATTTTATAAATAGGGTCATTTTTGGGTTCATTAAGTATGTCAGAATTGAGTTTTGCTGTTTCAAGAATGACAGTGGCATTGCGTTGCTGACTTGGCAACGGGCAATTGGTCAGCGGTGGACTTAGCCTTTTGCTCGCTGGCCATCCCAGTTCACTTCACTTGGGCTGTCACTGTCGATCTGCATGGAAGCGATCACCTCCCCATTGTGTTGTCCACAACACAAGGGGGTTCTGTGGCTTCCAGGCCAGCCCGGTGGGCGCTTAAGCGTGCTGAATGGTCAGCCTTTGCTGAGGCTGCTGTGTTTCAGCGTGCGGTTGAGGACTTTTCTGATGTGGGTGAACTTTCCACTCATTTCACTGATGTGGTCCTTGCTGCTGCTCATGCTACTATCCCGCGTACGTCCACACAGCCGCGGCGGGTTCCTGTTCCGTGGTGGACGCCTGCTTGCGGGCAGGCCATTCAGGCCCGCCGGCGAGCGTTGCGTGCATTCACGGTCAGCCCGACTACTGGCAACTTTGTAGCGTTTAAGCGCTGTCGTGCCCGTGCCAGGTATGTCATCCGTGAGGCTAGACGTGCTTCGTGGGCAGCTTATGTTTCGTCGATCACGCGCTCCACGCCTTCTCAGCAGGTGTGGCGGAAGGTGCGCCAGATTTCGGGGAGGAGCGTCCCTTCCCCGGTTTCACAGCTGAAGGTGGCGAATACTGTGATCTCTTCTGTGCCAGATATCGCCAATTGTCTTGCGTCTGCATTTGCGCGGGTCTCGAGTGATGACCATTATGATCCTGGTTTCCTCGGGATTAAGCGTAGAGAAGAGGCTCGCTTTCTTGACTTTCGCTCCGATGGGCTAGAGGAGTACAATTTACCATTTACCTGGCAGGAATTTGTTTCAGCTTTGTCCAAGTCGCATGACTCCGCCCCGGGGCCAGATGATGTTCACTATCAACTGTTGAAACATCTGACCCAGCAGTTCTTGCTGGGGATGTTCAACCGTGTGTGGGCAGAGGGCTCTATTCCAGCAGCGTGGAAGACAGCAGTGGTCATCCCGATTGTAAAACCGGGCAAAGACCCTACTTCTCCTTCCAGTTATCGCCCAATCGCTCTGACTAGCTGTGTCTGTAAACTTATGGAACGGATGGTCAGTGAGCGGTTGGTGTGGGAGTTGGAATCACGGGGATTCTTATCTGTGTCCCAGTGTGGCTTTCGACGGTTTCGGTCAACTATCGATCATCTAGTTGCCCTTGAATCAGATGTGAGGGAGGCTTTTCGCCTGCGTCATCATCTGGTTCAGGTTTTCTTTGACTTGGAGAAGGCGTATGATACGACGTGACGTATGGGATTCTCCGTAATCTCTATAACTATGGCTTGAGGGGACAGATGCCACTGTTGCTTTCTGCTTACCTCTCAGGCCGTTCTTTTCGCATTCGTGTCGGGGCGACTCTTTCTCGCCCGTTTGTCTTGGAGAATGGTGTGCCTCAAGGGGGTGTTCTTAGTGTCGTCTTGTTTGCTATAGGGATCAACCCCATTGCTCAGCAAGCTGCTGTTCCCCAGTCATTGTTTGTCGATGACTTCGGCCTGCGCTTTCGGGCAGCTCGCATGCAGACCTGCGAGCGGCAGCTACAGCTGGCAATTAATAAAGTCCAGACCTGGGCGGTGAGTAATGGTTTCCGGTTTTCTCCGGACAAGACTGTGTGCATCCACTTTTGCCGCCAACGAACACTGCACCCGGATCCTTGCCTGTACTTGGGACAGGCACAAATTCCTGTTGTCCCACAGGCACGTTTCCTGGGTCTGGTGTTCGATTCCAGGTTGTCTTGGCTTTCACACTTCCGCCAGCTTAAAGACAAGGCTTTGCGGGCGCTTAACATCTTGCGGGTCCTGTCGGGCACTTCATGGGGTGCCGATCGCGCTGCCATGTTGCGCCTCTACCGAGCCCTTGTCCGCAGCAAACTTGATTATGCGTGTATGGTCTATGATTCGGCTAGTGACTCCACTCTCCAGATGTTGGACACAGTGCATCACAGTGGCCTGCGTGTGGCGACTGGGGCTTTTCGAACTTCTCCAGTGGTCAGCCTCTATGCTGAGGCCTCGGAGCCACCTTTGGCCATTCGTCGGCGGAAGCTGGCCATTCAGTATGCTGTGCGTTTACGTGCTGTGGAATCCAGTCCTGCTTGGTCCATGGTTTTTGGGCCAGACTTGCGAGTCGGTAGACGCAGGGTGGGTAAGGGTGATTTCCGCGATAGGCTCCAGCAGTCCTGTCACGAGATAGCCTTTGAAATGCCCTGCGTCTTGAGGCTTGAGAGAATGCCAGTTGCCCCTTGGCTTGTCCCAGGTGGCAGTTTCATTTTTGCTCTGGCGTCCCTCCCGAAGGGTTCCACTCTACCAGCAAGGTACTTACAGGAATTCCGGCGGCTGAGTTCTCAGTACGCCGGTTATCAGCGCCTGTTTATTGATGGGTCGAAGTCCGACGTTGGCGTAGCGTGTGCTTGTGTGTGTAAGGGTGTAACGGTTGCCCATCGCCTTCCATCAGGCTATTCTGTGTTCTCTGCAGACCTTTTGGCTCTTGGTTTGGCGGTGGAATGGATCCTTGACCTTCAGGGCACGCATTTCATTGTCTTTAGTGATTCCATGAGTGCCCTGGAATCCTTGGCGAATTACAATCCTCGGAACCCCTTGACACAACGTGTCCAAGCTTTGCTTTCCCGCTTGCCTGGCCAGCGGAAAACCGTGCTTTTCTGCTGGATCCCGGGCCATGTTGGGATAGCAGGGAATGAACAAGCTGATTCTGCTGCGAAAGGGGCCCTTTCTGGCCCTCTCGGTAGGGATCTCAGCCTTGTCCCCTCAGATGCCTTTCCAACTCTGCATCTGAGGTTACACGCTTTTTGGCAAACCTTGTGGGACAGACAGGACGGTAATAAGTTACGGGCCATTAAAGGCACTGTCGAGGAGTGGCACTCGGCGTGTCGCCGCAGT
>JAHWFP010013692.1:0-41324 GCA_023313725.1 Lithobius niger
CACTTGCGATTTTTTCCTCTTGGTTTATGTGAAGTGGCTGGGCTATCACACCCCCCCCCCCCCTTTTTTTTTTTACGTACAGGCATAGAGGAACTCCAGCAGAGAATCAATGCCACACTGGAGACGTGTTACAAGAAATGCTACATTGTGTATGGCAGGAGCTGGACTACCGACTTGACATGTGCCGTGTCACAGGCAGCGTACATATTGAAAACTTCTATGTCACATTTTCCCGACCTGACTACTTGTGATTTTATCCTCTCGGTTTATGTGAAGGGGCTGGGCTATTACCCCATTTTTTTTTTACCTACAGGCATAAGAGGAACTCCAGCAGAGAATCAATGTCACGCTGGAGACTTACCCAAGAGATGCTACATTGTGTTTGACAGGAGCTGAACTACCAACTTGACGTGTGCCGTGTCACAGGCAGTGTGAATATTGAAAACTTGCGAAATCGCTCAGGAAATCCACTTAGCTTTGGGAAATTTAGCTTTTGATGAATAATAAATCGTATTGTGCCTAACATTAAGCCTCTAATATTTTGATTTAAAGAGTACAAAAACACTACGGTACAGTACCTCCCTCCATGCAGCTACTAGCTAGTGGAATAGCATTTGCTTAGCTGCCCATTTGGCAGAATTTGTTTGCACTGCGCTCGTCTCTAGTCTAATCCTGGAAAAGTATTGTTAACAAAAGAAATGATTTCGACTGATAAGCCTGTTATTTATTATTCCGGTGTACAATTTGCACAGTGATTAACTGTAGGCCTCCATAAGTAAACTTGGTTTTGGTTTTTTCAAATACACGACCGAATATTTAAGGAAGGGGGTGAGGATGCTTAGTTTGTGTAGGCCCTGTTTACAATAGGGGGACAGGCACCACACTTTTTAGGCACCTTACCAACTTTAAGTGGGCAGGGGGAGTCAATGAATTTTCTGGTTACTTTAAATGTTACATAACGACTGGTCCTTTGAACTATAGTTCCAATAACTCCTACCACACATGCAAAATCTACCATATCCTGGTATCATAAGGCACCCAACAAATTCGAAAAATGTCGTTACAAAACCTACATACAGTTCTGTGAAAAACGTTTCAAAATAAACACAAGGTTTGCCCACTATCTCCAATTTGAAAATAACCTTTCATCGCGAATTTTCAACGACAAAAAGCCGTCTTCATCGGGCCTAAGATTTTTCCGGACTTCAACTGCATTATCTTGGCCATGGATAACTTGCGGATTTGAATCTGATCGGTTCCGAAACCTCTGCTCTGGTATTCGTAGGGTAGTGTTGGTTTTTTCGCTTTGTTCCATTCATGATCAAGGCGACTAACAAGGTGCCTCACTCTCAGAAAAGCAGGGGCTTGTAGATTCATTAACTTTGTTCCGTTTTGAAATAAAGCAAACTTGCGTGAAAATTTCAAAAACAAAAAGGTTATCAATCACTACATTGGCTAATTTTCGATAGTCCAAAAAATGCTGGAGATGTATAATCACAGCCTATCTTCTTCAGGCAATGCACAGTTTTTTCTTGTCAACACATCCTGTGAATATACAAGGTGGTCCACAAAAATCTTTGTTTCATTAGCTTTGATTTCTGTTCTCTCCTGGTTCTAAGGGGTGCTAATTAGAAAAGTTTTGTGTCAGTTTTTTGTGGACCACCCTGTACATCTCCAGCATTGTTTAGAATATCAAAATTTGCCACGGTAGTCATATACCTTTATTTTTTAAATTTCCGTGCAAGTCTGCTTCGTTTTCTGATGGTTACTTCATTTCAAAGTAAGAATCTGAACGTTTTAAATTATTCCTTTTTATTCATGATGTATTGCTAGGGACTCCAGAATCTGAGATGCGGGTCTCTTAATGAGTGTGTAAGTATCTTACCAACTTATATCGTGCTTAGTTCCTTTCAGGGGATTGCGATGTCATTATCTTCTTTCTAGTTCCAACACCTTTTCAGGTCTCGCCAATACAGGGTGGTACAAAAAACTGACGACTCAACATTTTCTAAGTCCAACTTTTTTACTTGGAACCAGGATAGGTAAAATCAAATCAAAAAAAGGAAGATTTCTGTCCTCTCCTGGCTCTGAGGGGTGCTAACTAGAAAAGTTGGACTTAGATAATCTTGGGTCATCAGCTTTTTGTGGACCCCCCCTGTATACACTGCATCAGAGTCCACTGCATCGTATTGCAGGAATACGACATAGTGCTTCTCTGGTGTTATTTACTTTTCCCATCGCAGTCTCATTCGTTTTTTGAGTTGCTCTCTTTCTCTGCACATTCTGCCCATTAACTGGCCTTGTGATGCTATTCTTAAGCCCCTAACGTTTTTCAAAAAGGTGAAGAAACCATTTTCTTCAGTACTTCTTTCACTTACCTTCAAGGTAAGTGAGGGCAACCTCAGGTGGATCATGTTGCACTTTTTCCTTCTGTTTTTCTCGTTTTACACACAGTCATTGCCTTCTTAAACAGACCGTTTAGCAGGCCTGATGTTAATCCAAGTTTCAGATATTTTACTTTAGTCTTCACGAGATATGGCCACTGTTATTTGCATTCTTACCATGCGTACAAATTCATTCTGTGCTATTGCACGCAGCTGCTACTTTGGGTGTGCCGAATTGCATGGTACATGTATAGAACGACTCTTAGCCATTGATTTCACGTATGGCACACATTCAATCTTTCCGTAGTTTTTCCTTTTTAGTTTCACATCAATATAGGCTAATACTCCTTCAAACTTATTTCTCTGCTTAACTAATTGTATAGCTACTTTCCAGGTGTTCTAAGTTTTGTTTAGATCTTCAGTACATCATCGACATCTCGCCCAGAATCTTACTTCAATTCCGAAAGGAGTACAATTCCACCAAGGTGCTGTAAAACCATATCGGCATTTATTAGCGAGCTGGAGTAATCTGTAGGGGCTCCTCCAACCAGCCAATAAGTCCAACCATTGAACTACACGTGTATGGATGGGAAGAAAGCCCTATCCTTTCCTAATGCCTCCATCAGCAGCGTCCACCACCTTCTCGAGAGAGCCAGCATTTCAAGAATCATTGAATAAACTCTTCGTCGTGTTACTGTGAAAGTTTTCATCAATTCTGGAGTCACAATTCGAAGAATTACGAATATATTCACCGCTTATTAACACACCTAAGCTTTATTTTTGACATTTGACATGAATTGGACGTGGACAATTTTTTTGGAAACGTTTAGATTTGTGACGAAACGCTTGTGTCTAGATACTCACGTCAGTATACACGTTGTCGCCGTCCCATCAAGAGATGATATCGACAATACTAACAATGGTTAAAACAATACTTTCATTCATGCGTGCCCTCCGCCATTCCCGTTACACCCCCAGGCTGTAAACCATGAAAAGTATGCAGTTCATATCGTACTGCAGCCATTCGTCCAATTTCATAGCTGGAAGCCTTCTCGTATCTCCGTACCTGGAGAATAATCACCCTATGGGAATTAACATGGGGATGAGCAGACTAGAAGTAGCTAGTAAAATGTTTGCAATGTTGTTGAGGGTCAGATTTAGCATTGAAAGCAGATCAGCCATCCACGACGATTGAATTATGTGGTGTTTGTTGCGTAACTTGGCGCGCGACACTGGTGCGTGTCTAGATTGCTCATATTGGCCATGTGCTGTCCCTATTCTCGTTCTAAATCCCTTTCTCGTCTTTCCGATGTAGACAGCATAGCAGTCTCTGCATGGAATTTTGTATACGCCTCGTCTTGAATTTTTCACTCCTTCCATCATTTCTTTGTCTATCCATTTCTGTGTCTTTACTCTTTTCCCATTCACTTTTAGATCCTATGTTCCTACTCTTCTTTGAAGTAGCATTGTCGGCCAGAGAAAGGTTTTAACTTGTTGTCGAGAACCAAAATGAAATGGTCTTGGTTTTCGCTTAAATTTTTCAGGTTTAAACCATAGGGTGCATAGTCTCAAAATTGGGCGGCCGACATTTTCTTCTATGCGGGCTTCGTGAAGCCAGTTAAAATTGTTTCCGCGATTGTTTACCATGATACTGCATCTGCCTGCAGCAATACAGAATCAACTACCCGTCAATCTGAAACATACTAAATCTAGCACACGCTAGTGTGTAGCCATCGAATAATAAAATTGGGCCAAAGCTTTGGCGGAACCATAAAAATACGCATTTCTAATGTTCCGTTTTTTTCGCAAACAGAATTGGGTGGACAGTGGACATAGCCTACCATACACATGATAGACTAAACCGTACCAATTACAATAAAAAGGAAGCAAAAATAGCCAACAAATTGACGGAACAAAAAATGGCTTCACCGTTTAGAAAACAACCATTATAGAGCTCGTATCCCCATACTCACAGCTGTGAAAGTACACGAATAAATACGGATTAGAGCTCACTCGAACGCATCGAACTATAATTTGAACTCCAATTCCAGGGAACAAGCATTGTGGCAAGTTAGCTTCCATGTACACGTACACATGTATATTGCTAATCAAACAAAACGGTTGGATATTTCACACACAAAACACACGTACACGAACATGAAACAGAACGAAAACCTAAACCCACACACAACAGACGCTATAAACAGCAAAACGCCTACAAAATTGAAAGATGAAAAATAGATACACAAAATGAACATGTAATCACTCACACGAACAAGAACTAAACAGAAACCATCAACATAGGCCAAAAAAACAGCCTATATAGTCTCCTTGTTTCACAAATTATAAATGCACCCAAAATACACATAGGCCTATAGCCACTCACATGAAACACTTAAAATATAAAACCGACAAATATAAAAAAAAAACCGTATAATACGCAAATTAAGCGCACACCACACCTGTACACAAATTCAACGCACACAACATACAAACATTAAATATTTCGAACACAAAATTGCATTCACTTTCCGACATAACCGAGCAAATAAAGTCCTTGTTCCCTGGAATTGGAGATCAAATTATAGTTCGCTGCATTTGAGTGAGCTCTAATCCGTTTTTATTCGTGTACCGTGACAGCTCTGAGTACGTGGGTGGGAGCTCTTTTTTTTCCTAAACAGTTGCAAGCTTCAGTTAATTGTTTACAATTCCAATTTTACCACAGTTGATGGTTAACTGATTGTTGCACTGCTTTTCGCCCACAACGCTAGGACTAAATGAAATTGTTATGTAAAAGTAGGCTTCATTTATTTTTTATTTTACAGAATTTAGGGTGTATAGGTTGAAAGTTTTTTTAAAGTTGTTAAATACGGCTCCTACACTTAGTGTACATACCTGTTCCAGCAGGCAATTAGCACGCAGGAGGAGGCTGGCTACAGATGAACGGAACGATTCCTGAACTGAAATGGGAGTCAACTCAGTCTGACAGCTGTTGTCTTTTAAAGGGCGCAACAGGGAGAGACCTAATCAAAATAAACACAGTTCAGGCAAGCTTTCTTTAAAATAAAATGACATGCAGTCAATAAACCTTAAGACTTAAGTGCTCTCTCAGAAGCAAACCAGGTATTCTTAACATGAAACTATTGAATTAGCATAGACTAAATTTAAACTGACTAACAGCATTCAATCCCATAGTACATATATTTCCAAACACATCAACACACAGGCTATCTAATACCAAACTAACACCAATGGAAAAACTAAAAATAATTTTAAATGGCTCTTGTTAGAACTTCAATTTGGTCTTTGACTACAGTACGTATGCAGAAACACAATTCTTCCGAGTTTTACAGGGATTTCCTGGGACCTTATCAAGGCACAGGGAAGTGGTCAAGATCTTGGAGTGTGATCCAAGAGGGCACAAGATCTAGGCCATTTTTTACACATGAGACTTAGGGACTGACCGATCATCAGATCGGTAACGGCCTTGGTCGATATTTTCCCCTGATAAACGGATCGGTTTATGTCTCCGATAATGATGGCGGCTTTACTGCCAAACGCGCAGAGTTTATTTCTTAAATCACTCTGGTTTAACAGTTAAACTAGCAAAGGCTTGTCAGTTCTCAATACTAGGTAATACTGATGTCTAGTTCATTAAGTTTAATCGACTAGGGATCGACAATGAGTTATAGCTGCCACCGTCAACAATAAAGTTGGTCCCAGCACCAGCCAAAATTGGTTAATTCTGAACATTGTGCTCCTACAAGTTACTTTTATTCAATAATCAACGCAAAGTACATAAAACTTTTACATATGCGAGCTCGTTTATCTGTTATTTAAATTGGTTGAATGCAGAAGCGACAGCTTTGAATTCAGTTAATTCCTGCTGCCTTTCGCCAGGCCTACTTAAAAGTGTGTTACTGCTGCAGCGAGATGTAAACCAAAGTAACACTTATTAGGCCTGACTGCAGAAATTAATACCCAATTTAAAGCAGTAGAAACAGTAATTGCATTTTTTGAGTCGAGATGTGCGTAGTAGTTTGGAAAATTTAAGATTGCTTTGTTGTGGAACATTGTGGTGTGTAGTCACAAGGGTAAACAGAAAGCAAGATAATCAGTATTACTGGAAAGTGAAAAAGCGGGTTTGTGGTTTTAAAAATTCAAAGTATAGGCTATTACATTAAAATTGTAATTTTTTTAAAACTTAAAAATACGTAAGAATTGGGGTAACCAGAGATCATACAGCACAGCAATATTATTTTTCAAGTATTTTCCAGTATATTTTTATTACAGTTTCCCAGTATATTTTAACATGTATGACAAATTGTAACAATTAAGACAAATTTGATTTAATTGCACGAGAAAACCGTTTACTTTAGCTTGAATTACAATTTGGGTAGTTTCCAGTTCAATATTAACTTTTAAGTGTATTCCAGTATCAACATTTTTTTTCAAGTATTTCCAATATCTGTACGAACCCTGGTAATGAGGAAATGTTTAATTATTTACTGCAGCGTGTGTTTTAGGTTGGTCCAAGACCTAGCTGTTATCGGCAGGGTCTGACAACCGGGAAAGAGTAATAAGACATTAGGCCATCTCATTAAAATTAAAAATTTATTTTCAAAAAATATATGTTACTGTAATAGTATTATAACCAACTATTTGATCGATTCCTGTGTATTTTGAGTATTGTTAAAATTATTTAAGCTGCATCCTGCATGTTACTAGTAGTCTGTGAACCTTTCAGGTATCAACTTTTAACAGTATTTTGTCAACTTCCGGTTTCTTCGATATCATCGGCTTATACAAACAACTTTGATTTCTTTAAACTAGTTTCAAGAGTGTCTGAATGAAATTTTTAAGGGTTGCTGCTAATGACAGATATTAGGGATGGGCCCGTTTATTTTTTTGACATCGGTTACGGTTTCGGTTTTCAAGCCCACAAAACCGCGGTTTCGGTATCAGTTTTTGTCACCTTCCACCCCAACCATATATTTCTATTTTGTTTTTCTAGTAACATTAGCATTACTAACTTCTAACTCGTTCCTACTTTCACTTTCAGCAGCGTCATAGGTTTTGCTGCGGCACCATTTTCCTCTACTCTTTTTTTTGTTTTAAATGACTAGGAGCTTTAAAATAATAATTATTAAAATTAAAAATTAAAACAACCAATCAATCTTTGATTTTTCGAACACCGTACAAAAAACCGACACAAAATCCGAATCGGTTTCGGTTTTCAGTAAAAACCGAAAATTCGGTTTCGGTTACCGACCCATCCCTAACAGATATTGCAGTAAAAAAATTCATAGAAATTAAAAATTCAATAGATGAATCCCTCTATAGTTTGAGAGTTGATTTGCGAGCTCACTATGTTAACGATTAGTTTTATAATTTATAATTTCATAAATCCCAAATGTGTATGGGCACTTAGTACAAAAGTGCTGACAAATGGGTCGTTTCTATTTTTTCACTTAAACTTTAAATATGGTGCCATATGTCCATGTTTTACTTGCAATACGGCACCAGTATGAGCAGGTGTCAAAAGTTAACAAGGACCGGAATGGGAAGCACACGTAAATTTTACCTCAGATAGATCCATTATGTACAACATAAATACTCCTTGAAATAAAAAACTGTAAAAAAATGAAAGTTACAACTTTATTTTCTATTAGATGAAATCATATCAAAAACCAAAACTGGTAAAAGGGGCCGCCAAGTTCCGAATGGTTCGGCCCTTCAAAGGAGTGATATCAACACACCAACACATTCGCCAACTTAATTGCACTGCTTAATAATTTGAAGGTTAAATGAAAACTGGAACATTGCTACTTTCGGTAGTTTTCATTTAACGTCCGAAGTATTATTCGGTGCGATTAAGTTGGCGAATGTTTTGGTGTGTTGGTGTCACTCCTTTGAAGGGCCGAACCATTCGGAACTTGGCGGCCCCTTTTACCAGTTTTGGTATTTGATATGATATCACTACTTTTTTTTTTTAATTGTGTATTGACTCAACTCCACTACCATGCAGATACGTAATAAAGTGCCACATCAACAAGAAATTGGTTTTCAACAATTTGCTACCTTTTGCCGTCCATCCTCAACTTTAAAGTCACCTCTTCATAGGTTTTTGGTTTGGTTTTAATTTTATAATTTGTTTTATTTAGTTAGTTTTGGTGTTTTGCTATCGCTTCTTTGATGGGCCGAACCACTCAACTTGGTGGCCTCTACCAATTTTTGGCTTTATTTTGCTTTTTTTTTCGTGAATTGGACGTGAATACAATTTCTTTGCAACGTTGTTTAGATTTATCGTGATACACTAACACTGTGTGTCTAGGCACGCACGTCAGTATAAAGGAAGGTTCTCATTGTCCGAACTTTGGCCGTCCAATGAGATGATGCCGACAATACTAACAATGGTTATAACAATATTTTCGTACTTACGCGCCCTCACACGCCATTCCCGTTACGCCCCCAAGCTCCAAACCATAAAGGTATGCAGTTCGTATTGTACTGCACCCATTTGTCCAATTTCATAGCTGGAAGCCTTCCCGTTATCTCGGTAGCATTGAATAATCACCCTATGGGACTTAACATGGGGATGAGAGGGCCAGCTAGCTTGCTAAGCAGTAAAACATTTTCAACGTTATTGAAGGTCAGATTTTGCATTGAAAGCAGCCTAGCAAGTCAAGTTTTGTCAGGAGGGTAATTGCTTCGATTCAACACAATTTCAGCTTTTGTACTGCATTATTTTCTTCCCCCAAGTACCTGAAATGTGCCCAACTATGCTTCAGGATATAAGGCACTGACTGACGCTATGGCGTCGCGCTACAATGGTTTACAAAATTACAATTTCAACAATTGAATTGATGTGATATTTGTTGCCTAACTTGGCATGACACACTAAAGTGTATCTAGATAACAAGGACAATATTAATAAGTTCCTTAAATTTTTTTTGATTAAAAAAATTAAATATCGGTATGGGATCGGCAAAAACCTGTTATCGGCAGAAGTCTAATTAGACGTTCCACTTCGATAGATGGCTGTAAATCAAAGGATAAATACAAAAAGTAGTCTAGCATCTGCAATAGGCCTTTTCCATTATCAATTAACCAAAATTTATCAGACACCAGTAAATCCCTAATCCTAAATCAATCGATTTAGTTTTCCTTTTTAACATGAGTAGGCTATGGTCGAATAGGCTTGCATCAACAGTTACAAGCAACTACAAAAAACACATCACAAATTTTTTGTCATTCTCACTAGGGATGTGCCGATTATCAGATTCATATCGGTATTGCCAGTTATCGGAGGCAATTCCGATATATCGGTACCGCCGATGTACACCTCCGATATGCCGATTGGATCACATAAGCCGCACTTTTTTCGATATATACGAAAACGACAATAACTGCGCTAAATATTGGCCGATTTTGACGTTCAAATACACCATTTTAACCTTTTCTTTTGCCAGCTTTCCAATGGTGCAAACCAGAAGTCATTAGCTCCACCCGTTGTGAAGTTATATATTAAAAACAATTTAACTTACATTTTTCAATAAACGTGGCTTGTAAATAGATAAAAACTGCTGCTTGCTGGTAATTTAGAACTAATATATCATAAAGTGCTCGTCTGTTGATTAATTAATATCAACATTTTCACATCTTTACAATTGCGCAGAAAATGTTTGGCTGCATGTACTTTTTTGTGGGGTAAGCCTAAGGTCTGAGGAAAATGCCTGTAGAGAAAGAAGCTTTGGACTACACATTTTTTAAAATTTTCTTTAATATTTTTATGAGGTTACATTAAATACAAGTTTTTTTCTTGCAGTACATCGGCAGCAGAATATGTATCATACTTTCATTTTTTTTTGCAAAATAATCATTATTTTTAGTGTTATATCGGCAGTTATCGGCATTCCATTTTAACAGTAATCGGTACGTCGGTAAAAAAGCTACATCGGCACATCCCTAATCTCACTAAAGAATAAGTTAACTTTGGATTTTTCAAAACCTGTATATTAGTGAAAGATTGTTTTACGTAGTTTATGCCCTACGTAGCCACGCAAATAAGCAATCCATCCCTACTAATAGAGCTTAAACAGAGGAAAAAATTTAAAATCGCCACGAATATCTATAATAGCGGAGTCAAGATCTCCACAACCCGCTACTGTAATATGAAGATCTTATGACTGCACTACTACAATCAATACTCAAAACTCTGTCAATCCAAATGTAAAATATACAACACAGCATTTGTACAGTACAAATTTACTCTATAGAGCTTTCACAGCTAAGCTTGTGTTTTGGTGGTGTTGAGATTTGCATCTTGGCTGTCAAAAGCTCCATCAAGTAAATTTATAGTCTAACGAAAGGCAGTGTTGTTGATTTTCTGTACCTTATTTTTTTGTAAGGTTCGCCTCAAAAGAAGCTTTTCTTAGTTCAGTTCAGGTTTGCCCAGAGGTAGATTTATCCAACACAGGCGGCACACATTTTTTCTGCAAACCCCCCTCCCTTTTTTTGGAGGTGGTCCACCACTATACATTAAAAAACAATAAAACAACTACCTATACAAAAAGGTTGTTCAGTTTCTTCAGAACATGAAGCACCGAAACTACTGCGCCAACCCCCCAGCCCCGTAAATCCGTCGCTGGGTTTGCCAGAAAACTGCAGATTGTCGCATCATTTAAAAACAGCATTATTTGTGAAATATTTCTTTAACGCGAGAATTATATTTTTTAATGGCGAGAGCTCCATAAAAAACTCAATTTTTCCGGGGAGGTCACAATTTGTTTTTGTTGCCTAAAACGAAAATATCCACTACCTGTAAATTTTTGCCTTCAGTTTCTACAATTATGTTTCACCCTGGAGGATTAAATCACTCTTGACCCCCCGACCCCCAGCCTCGCAACCCCTGCGCATGTCAAGCAGAGACCCTCCTTAACCCTTAAAGTGTGGGCGACGAGTATACTCGCCAAAACCTCAAGCACAGCTTTGAGTCCTAAAAACAGAGTCCAAAGTATGCACGAGATGGCCAACAATGGAGAAACGACAACAATACTAGGTTCCCTTAACAAGCTGACTCTAAGAGACGGCCGTGGCCGAGTTGGTAGAGGCGTGTCCCTGACGTTAAAGAGCTCCTCCAGGTTGCTAGTTCGAGTCCCGTCCAGGTTACCCCTACTTGTGGAGATAGAAAATTAATTCAGCAGTTAAAGGATTAAATGGTGTTACGGCAATAGCCAGCAATCTGTTTTCCTCTCGATCAGTCATGGTGGTGACTCAAAAAAGGGAAGTTTTGAGGGTACAGGTAGTGTACATTTTCGTTTTAAGCAATAGAAACCAATTTTGACCTCACCGGAAAATTTCGACGTTCTAGTTGCTGTTTCGAAAATATCCAATACCTCTAAATTTTTGCATTTACAGAAGACCTCGCCACAGACAGACGGTGGTGGGCACCACCTGACAGTTCCCAAGGGTTGCTACCTTAAGGTGAATGGGAACTTCGTGGCGGATTGTCTGGAGGCTTGATGAGGACGGAGGCAGCAACAGGATGACGGAGAGGTGAGCCGAAAGAGTCCACAACGTGTGCGATGGTTCGGATGAGTTGAGGATGGATTGATTGAAGTGCGCATCCACAAAGTGTTGTGAAGTCGTGCTTCAAGGGACAGTATTGGTGCGAGTGAAGAAGATGCAGATGGGGGAACATGGATTCGAATTGAGTGTTACCAAAGGAATTTTTACCCCTTTGTTTCCTGGTTTTTTTTTTTTTTTAATGAGAGTTGACAGAGGAATTTCGAAAGGTATCCATCTTGGAGACCAATGGAACCAGTGATCTCAAGGAAGTCGGGTAGGTGAAACACGAAGTATGGCACAGCCTCCCAACGAAGTGAAGTACCTGTTCCAGCTCGAAGGAGGGATGGGGGGGTTTCTATTAAGGCCAGGTGGAGAAAGAAAAGACGTAGCCTTTAGCCCTTAAGTGGCATTCAAAGCAGGGCAGCTTCCAGGTTTTCATGAGTGATCCCTTCTTCATTTCAGCCCAACAGGGAATGCGTCGGCGTTGTCGAATTGCCAGACTTGTCTCGCAACGTATCTTTCCGGTGGAATGGCAGAGTTGGCTCTGATCCATTCTTTTCCCAAGTCTGAATGAGAAACCTTGGTGAGATTCAGGATGGACATTCAGACCAGGAGATGATTTCGATGGCATTGGACTAAATGGTAGAGAAGGGTCGGTGGAACCGAGGATGGTTGGAACCGTCTGGTGGTTCGAGTTATTTGGAGTCCGATGAAAGGGAGCTGTGACTCGCGGTTCGGAGGTTGTAGCCTGGTTAATCTTGAATGGATGTCTTGAAGCTGAGGCCTTTTGCCAAGAGCTCTCAACTTGGGCAGTGGGAACATTTTGCACATGAGCGCGTCGGCCTGATGGAGTCGAGTGCGAAGCTTGTTGCTTGCGGAGAGGTTGGCCGTGTTCAGTTTGAAGGCAGCAATTACCTTCCTGGCATTTGAAAGCTGAGTTAAAAGGAGAAACTGGGCAGCGATGGGTGATGCATTCTTTTGAAGAAGTCCACCCGAAGATAAATGGAGCTTCTTTTTGAGTGTGGAGCGAAGCACATACACGTCGGGAAAGTCCTGTGATGAAGCAGCTTTGGAAGGCAAAGAATCACGATCGAGTCCAAGAGAGCATAAGGAACAGACGAGGGGTTTGGAAAAGATTTAGAGCCAGAAGGAGAGTTACTGGAAGCGGTGAGAGGTGTAGCTTCGGAGGGGGCAGAAATGGTTAAAACAGGCACGATCGGGATGATGGTGGTGGAAAGTTTGAGTCAGAACTTGAGAATTGGAAGGAGCCGAAACAGGTGGGGGAGGAGGCAGCGACACATTAAGTGATGGGGCTGAATGGTTGACCTTGGTGGCCGTGGACTTTGTGAAGATTTCTTTGATGTATGATCTGAAGGGGAGTGGCGACGTGAAGCTGAAATTTGAGTAGATGAGGTGTCGAGATTGGACAAGAGCCGAACGTTGGCAATAGGTGGAATTTCCAGAGGGGTGGCTGAAGGAATAGCAAATGAGCATGTCGAGCATGCAGATGAGCCCAAGGAGGATGCCAAGTGGAATTCGATGGGGGGGGGGGGGGGATTGAGGCTTAATGGCGCGTCGACAACTTGGTCATTAGCGCCAACCTCAGTCACAGTGCAGTGGTCCGGGTTGCCACTGCACCACACATTACAGAGATGTTATGTGTGTTATGTCAATTCGATGGTTGAGGGCGTATCGGAGATGAAGGTTTCTCTTAAACGGGATTCGAGGCAAGGGCTTGGAGACATTTCTTCTCTCTTTCTTTTCATTTGGTTGGAACGAGTTTGGCGGCTTTATTTTTCTTGGAAATTAAAATAAAGCCGCCAGTCCTTGGCAGCATGGACAGATGGTGCAGGGATCGAGGTCAAAGTTGGATTCACGAAGGGACTGGCAAGCGGTGTGAGGATCATAACGTTTTTGTTTGGAGAAAATAGCTGAGCAGATGCAGGTGTCCGGAGCACAAATTTTGAAGAGGACCCATGCTCTAATAAAAGTTGAGGAGCCCGACAAACTGCCACGGCGTTTCGGAGCCATGGACTGATTAAATAGAAGCAGCAGAAGCAAAGAAATGCGGACGAGAAGCAAAAGCGACTGTACAAAGATAAGCCAAGGTGGTGAGAGATGGAGGCTGGCCAAGAGAATCAGGAAAAAGTGTCTTCAAGACGGTACGGTGCCAAGGCGGACAGGAAGACGAAAGAAGGCCACGAGAGAAACAAAGGATGTCAAGCCCGCAAGGGAGCGAAGGACGGAAGAGCGAACAAAGGAGCCCGGATAACCGCCGAGAAGGGCAAAGCCAGGCGGTGAAAGGACAACGCAATGGAGCTACGTAGATGATCGGAGCAAAGGATCGCTAGAAAAAATAAAACGAAGGATACAAAAACAGGGATTCTTCGTGCGAAGAAGACGGCAGCGAAAAAGTCCAGACGTAGAAAAAATGTTCTCACGAACAGCGAGAGGACGACTGCATGGGGAAAGGTAACGAGCGAGGAATCGCACGCAGGCGAAGTATCTTTCAAGGCGCAAAGGATGCGAAGCATGACAGAAGGACAAGATGAAGTCCAATGACGGATAAGACACTCCGGTCAACGGGAGATGGAGGGGACGTTAGTTATGGTCTTTTGTTGCGAAGGTCTCGAAGCGAAGGGTTGCAGGGAAGGGTTGCACTATCGCCGTAACACCATCTAAGGAGGGTCTGTGTTTGCACATGCGCAGATGGGTTGCGAGGTTGGGCGGTTCAAGAGAGTTTCAATCCTCCAGAGTATTGCAGGAACTGAATGTAAAAGTTTACAGGTAGTGGACATTTTCGAAACGGCAACTAAAAATGGTGTTTCAAGTCCCTTGATACCATTATATGGCTAGCCTATCCAGTGAGACTTGGTGAGACATACATTCACCCTCATAGCAGAAAATATTCGAACAGACTCCAAAATTTTTTTTAGCTGCATTCTTATAGAGTCTGCAAGTGCTCTGCGATTACCATCCCGTCACAGCTTTCTACTACTTGACAAAACATATTTCCAACACACACGATGGCAGGCTAGACACATTTGGCCAAATCTACATAAATGTTAAAACATTTTCATTTGAGATTCACAACAAATGTTGGGATAATCTAAAAAAAAGTTATGTAAAAAAATCTTTATTTTTAGTCACCAAAATTGTGTTTGAGCACCCCAATATGTCGCTACAGCTACGCATTTTATAAACATTTTACACAAATTCAAGCATTGCTTAAATGTTTCTCTAAACATATTGATAAAATGCAAACTTTCGCTTCCGCATTCATTAAGACTTCTAGGCTAGAGGCTATAACTTTTTTGGGCCCCCTTTCCAATGGCACGTTAGCAAACTATACAAATATGAATTAAGCAGAACTAGCCATGTGGTCATAAAATTGGTTCGACAATGTACATTCTACTGACCACGAGAAAAAAAGTAAAAGCAATTTTTGGTGCAAATTTTAAGCTTTAAGGACATAACCTCCCATTACATTCGAAGTCCTACATACACAGGCAAAAAAAGGAAATAGTAAACGAGTTTGCAACGCAAGTCAAGACAGGAAAGCCAATGGAAAGCCAAGCACCATTAAACAATTATACTGTCGCGTGCCAAATTAGGCCAAACAAAAAAAAAATTGATTGGCATTACGCAGTTAAAAAAATATGGTCAGTCTGTAAGACAACTTATTGCTTACACTTTTTTTGTTACTAAATCAAAAGTCGTACTTCAAAAAATTTAAATTAATTTTTTATGCAAGCTATATTAATACGCGCGCTTTCACTCATGTTCATGAAGCAACTATTCCAGGAAGCATTTGAACCATTTTTGTATAGTAGGCAGGGTTGTTGAATTAAAAAAAAGCATTGATTTAAAAAATCATTTTTGCCTGTTTTAGTACATTTACTCAATATTTTGTATTAAAAAATACTTCACTGTATCGCAAAATAAAAGCAGTGCACATGAGCAAAGTCTTGGTTCACTTTCGTTTTCTGTGTTGGGATATTCCCCTAACCATTTAACAAGCATTAAACAGTTCGTACTATATCGGCTGAATGAATTTCAAGGACTTGTAAGGACCAAGCGTCCCGGGCACCAGTGAGAAGTTTTTCTGCCCACTTCTGTAAAAGCTTGTTTCTCATGAAGGATAAAGGATACCATTATAGGTCTAATTTTGTATAGGCTAGTTATTTTCGGTTGGGTTGTATTGGAAATTATCTTCAATTTTAAGTTATAGGCCTATTCCAGATAACGATACAAAAGGCCCGAAACGTTGACCACAGAAGTTTGCTCTTAGCTTGTTCCCAGTCTCTTAGTGCAAAA
This sequence comes from Lithobius niger, assembly GCA_023313725.1. Lineage (NCBI taxonomy): Eukaryota > Metazoa > Arthropoda > Chilopoda > Lithobiomorpha > Lithobiidae > Lithobius > Lithobius niger. The sequence goes on from JAHWFP010013692.1 coordinate 16,272, forward strand.
GAAACAAATTACCCGACATTAACAAGCAATATCACACAATTCGCGGACAAAAAAGAGGGCGCGTTGAATTAGATTGTGGCAAGCTTGCCCACTCAAATATGCGTTCTAATAAAGCAGCACCAAATACAGTACGTACGTATTACCCATTTTATGCGCTGCCATGCCAAAAATTTTGGCAATTTGGCCGAACAAACGTCCTTACCGTAAAGCTACATTAATGTTTCGTGCTGACTGTAGTCACTTCCATGAAAAACTAGGGCAAACTAACCTAAACAAAGCTTCTAATTACAAGGTTACAATGAGAGCTTGGTAGTATGTAATATTAACTCTTCACACTGCCATATGCTAAGGTTTCCAAGATTCCTGAATGAAACTGCCAGCCAATTTACGAATGCAGCCATGAAGAAGTTGGAGATTCAGCATTCAACCGAGTTTAAGAAAATGAATGTGGAACGATAGCCTATATTAACAAAAACTGCCAGCAGAGGCTTTATTCAATTGGTATGGAATTAAAAGGGTAATTATCTAGAATAACTACTTTGCAAGCTAGCGACTTATTCACCTACCCATCGATTCCTTTTGTCGTAAAACTTGCGCAAAGGCGTATTTTTTTTTTCTAATTATTAAAACACGTTAAAACGCTACTCACAACAAGCTAGCAGCCGCAATTCAACGCGATGATAGCCTACCGCAACATAGGAAACCTTGATTTCGACCAGAAGATTAGGAAACGGAAATTACCTTTTTCCTACGCAATAGCTGAAGCAGACGAGAATTTTATATTTAAATTTTATTTTTATGCCAATATTTCTTTACAGTATGAAACACTGTCCGCAGGGGCGGGCACTATTATATACAACGAGAATTTGTGCTATCAGAAATAGTATGACGCAAGCATTTGTGAAACAAGGAACAAATTATGTCACTTCCTTGTTTCACAAATTCTTGCATCATACTTTTTCTGAATTACACCAATTTTCGATGTATATATTAATGCGCGCCCTTGTGGACTGCGATTCCGGCCCTAAATATCACCCTCTGCCTGGTAAAAAGATAATTTTCGTTTAGTAACGTTCTGGTCGAAATCAGGTTTTCTGTGTTGCGGTATCATCGCGTTGAATGGCCACTTCTAGCTTGTTTTGAGTAGCGTTTTAACGCGTTTTAATAATTTGTTTAAAAATAAATAAGCGTTTGCGCACGTTTTCGTTACGATTTTCGCACCCGTTTTAAGACAAAAGGAATCGATGGGTAGGTGCATTAAGTCGCTCGCTTGCAAAGGACTTGCAAGGACACTGCATTTTCAATTTTTCACGGACTTGTAAAGCCTTACAAACGGTAAAATGATAAGGACTTGTAAGGTTTGTAAACACTGGTACGAACCCTGATTAAAGGTACATTCCTCCCAACGCCATTTTTCTCGATCCTCCACATCAAGTAGGCCCCAAAGTTCTATTTACGGTTCCTAAAGCTCTGTCAGGGGCAATGGGAACTATTCTGGCCAATCTTTAGGCCCCTACAATGATTGGAAGTTTCCTGGATCGAATCCCCGGATTGGCACCTCCCTTTACCATATATTTCTTCTTCTCTAAAAAGTCTGGTGATGTTCAAAATTGAGCCAGTTCAGCCACATGAGCATTAAACTGCTTCGGCTGACTTATGGCACTAAAGGAATTAATTTTTTTTAAATAAACTTACCGTTAGTCAATCCCTTGCTAAAAATCAGTTTTAAAATGGGGTTTACGAGATTTTGTTGAATATTGGGAGCTAATTTAATATCATCCTGCGATTATGATCTTTGCGTGCTTACAATAACCGTGGCATTTCGTGTGTGTGCGTGTGCATGTACTAAATTTTATCAGTTTGTTAGTAATTACCAAGAGATCAACGATCTAAAAGACTAACGCGGTAGTAAACATTAAAATTTATGTATGCCAACAGATCACCGAAGAAAAATTGTAAGATACTAGCCTAAAAAATTATAAAGTGTGGTGTTAAAATGCGAAAATCTTTCTGGTTTGCAACGACAATTTTTGCGTTCATGCGTTTCGTATACTACATCCAAGGCCGACTGAGATAGTAGCATAGTTCTCCCTGCGAGGAATACCGCTATCTTAGTTGACCTTGTATTACTACGCAGAGTCTCGCGAAATGGTGCGACGATAACAAGCGCAGATGACGATCAGCGCATGTCTGTTACAAGGCAGGTGGAATGTACCTTTAAGAGACTATAGGGAATGCAATGGTTTTTTTGTTTGTTAAGCTAGTCTCTTCGCCTGAGCAGGGAATTTTCATTTTTTCCCCATCTTTTGGCCTTGTCTATTCCAAATTACGGAATCGGTTGGGAGTTGAAAAAGCAGCAAAGATAGTTTTTCTGAGACCCTTAAATGCAAATACAGTAACTGAGCCTGAAGAAAGAAGTTACTAGCCTATTGCAAGATAGATAAATTGTTTTAGCAAAAATACAGACACAGGCTAGGTTGGCAAAACAAAATGTCTTTTTATGCGTACCTGCTCTTGTTGTGTGTTTTTCTAAGTATTGAGAATAAGAGCCTAAATAACGAAAATATAACTGGCACCCAACTTTGGTGAATCAAGTTTTGAAATGTTATTTTTTCATGATTTTTACCCCTGCAATTCAACGTTCAAATAATGTATACAAAATAACTTACTTGGTATACCTGGAATTACATGCAAAAACAAACTTTTTTTTGAAAAAAAATTAAATTTAAAAAACAAAAATCACCATTTGTTTCCAACCCTGATAGCAGGATGGTGCGTCAATAGGGAGGGGATTTTTTTTTCCTTAGAAAGAAAAAGTGCTTAGGGTTGGCTCGTAAAAATAGGGTCAGTCGGTTAATGCAAACCAAACCATTTTTTTTTTGTTTGGCCTAATTCAATTCGGGAGAGATTTCTGCATCAGAACTGCACACAACAGAGACGAAATTGAAACATCTGGATTGAAACGAAGTCCCAAAATTTCCTCGCATATCTAAAAATTGCCAGTTAGCACTGTAAAAATCAACACACATTTAAGGTCAGTTTAAAAAAGTTAGTTCTGAAAGGTCCTTTTTAAAGAAGAAGGCTGGCAGAACTGTTACAGCCCTATTTCTTTGGGTGAAATAAAGACTTGCGCCCTATCTTATAATTTTGCTTTTTGTGTTAATAAAATTATTAATGACAAGAATGGTAATTAAGGACATTTTTTTTTTATCTGTAGCTGCTATTTTCCCGCGTCGTTTCTTTTTATTTCTTATCAAAAAAATCGGTCTGGCAGGTCCCGAGAACCAACTTTTTTTAATAGCCTAACATAGGCCTCATAATCGTTTAAGTGCTCAAGTACAAATCAAATTTTTAACAGTATACAAATTCAATACCCTAAAGTACCTTCTAGTTGGGGGACCAAATTTGCGCCAACTGCTATGCTCCTCCGAGCTGGATTACGGCTTTCATAGTTCTTGATTTCTAGGTGTCTAGACTTGGGGCTGGCAGACAAATTGTTGTGGCCTTTAGAATGGTGTTCATGTCCCAAAGGGGCAGCATTGGCTGAATGCATGAAATGCACCTGGGGCGAGAGTCTCGACGTTTCAAACTTCATGGGTTTGCCGAGGCGCAGCTGGTCGATGGTGTTCTCGGCCTCTGCATGCTTCGCAAGTAGCTTGTCATACGAATCATGCAACTGGGCTAGCAGTTGGTCCAACTCTTCTCTATGGCGCCGCTCCGCCACAAACCGAGCTAACAACTCTCGCTTCCGCATCTTGGCAAAATCACGATATTTACTCACCGATTCATTACTCCAAGAGGGAGAATCCACGTCAACATTCTCGCTCAACCCCGATGGAGACACAACTGAGGCAGAACTGATGCATTCGTCGCTACGTACTTCATAACATGCTTTGTCAATTATGCCACACCCCTTGTATGAACCCTTTAATCGTTGCTTACGGCCGTCCATGCTACTACTCAACTGGACTGGTCGGCCAATGGTATCTTGCAGTGCATCTCGATTAATGTTGGCGCTGTGTGGGCGGGCACGTTTTTTTACCCATGAGCTTGCAGTCTGCTCTTCATTCTTCAGAGCTACAGTAGTAGGACCGGAATTTGATAGTATTGGATGAGTGTCATCATTCTTTTCTTTTGCTACCAATGAAGCCCCTAGTACTACAGCTTGTAGCGAATTGCTAGATTTTTCTAAAGTAGAGGTAGTACAAATGGAATCGCTGTGTGTTGTATTGTCGTCCACTTTAAGAGAAATACGACTGGATGACTCCATTGATTCACTAGAGGAATTCCTGGAAAAAGAAACATGTGGTTTCCCAAGTGCACAAGCAGAAGAACTGTTAATGGGAGACCTTACTTTCGTATCCGAAGACTTTAGCGTACTGTCATGAACACGATCAGACTTGCCATTAACCAGGGCAGATTTTTTAACAATAGTCGATTTAGGCAAATTGGGGCAAGATTTTCTGGCTACATCTTCCACAACCATTCTGATCACTTCGGTTGCCATTTCCGCGTTCGTAATTTTACTCCAGTCAACATGATGAGCTTCAGGTAGTGTGTCATCCCCACAACAGTTGTCAAGCTTGTCACAAGGCGATTCAACATCAGCATCTTCATATCGTTTTGTGAAAGACTCGCGTGTGGAAATGGGGACACGACTGCTGTTCCCGCTGCGTTTCCTAAGTTGCTGTAATTTTTCTATACTAATAGTTAAAACTCTGCCAGAATCTGTGGTGGAAGAGATCTTTTGGTTATCCCGGGAAGCAATTGGCAGCACTTCACTTGATGATGCACGATTGCTACTACGAACTTTACACGCTGTCAACTGTTTGTCGATTTCAGCATCAGAAATCGTCGTGTGCACTTGCACACAGTTTGAATTGGATACTGAATCTGCCACATTTGGGCAGAAACCGGTAATGTATTCTTTAGTTTGAAGTCTTCCAGAATGAGATTTCAGCCATGGTTTTTGTTGATTGGTTTCGAAGTCACCTTGGCAGGATTTAGATGCATTGATATCAATGGTGGGACACGAGTGTTGTTTGGAGGCAAGTCGTTCGTGATTTTCTGTGTTTAAATTCCATGACGATCGATCTTTATATTCCTCATTTGCATCCAACATTTCAGTCTGCTTGGCAATTCTGAGTGATGACGAAGAATATGGCAACTGGCTATGTTTTTCTTGCAGTTTTGATTTTTCACTTACTCTCTCCAATTTGCGGATGGATGATACGCTCTCATTTGACTCTGTGTATGTCTCCATGGATGTTCCTCTTCTAGGAAGTGGCACAACATCCCCTTCTACGTGTTGCTGTTTGGAGCTTTCCTTTGCATGTAAGGCGGTCTTTGACTGCTCCTGAATAATACTACGCACTACAAATTCTGCAGCATTCGCCAGCTGTGCGTCAACTTCTTCGTCGCTCATAAGTCCTTCAACACACAAAGATGCCTTGCTTCCCTCTAAGCACTCGCTCGTTTTAAATGAACTAGACAAGGGACATTGATCTGTCAAATCTTCAGCGCAAGAGGCGTCACTACTCCACAACTTCGGCGGCGTTTCATTTTCCAACAGTTCAACACTACACAAGTTCATGTACTCTTCCCCGCTAAGTGAGGCAGGTCCACGAAGCGGTAATGCTTTGCAGTCCCCAGTAGCATACTTGGCCAAAGAGCGGGAAGCACCATTTCCAGCAGGCACCATGAAGTCATTACTTTTAATATTCCTAGTAGCCCCACTAGATGAAGCTACCAACGTTAACGTGTCTTCCTCATTTTTCAATTCCTCTAACTCGTTATCGTCCTTGATGTCTGAAGAACTTTCTACGTCATCCATGTACTCTTCACCAGCCGCAGACCAGTCAGGCACCAAGTACGTTGTGTTGGCAACATCTGTGAAGCTTTTGGAAAGTGAAACAGCTGACAGTTTGAGGGATAAGCGAGGTTCACGAGTATGCTCCTCCTCTGACAGCGATCGTTCCTGTTCGTAGTGGGTCCAAGAAGTGTCGTGGGCTGCCTTGCGTCTTTTTTTTGGTGACACAAAGGCTGGAGATTTGTTGTTATCGCTGCTGGAAGTTTCGGTGCCGCTTTCGTCACGTGGCGTCTGTTCGGTGGCTTTGTTGTACTTGATTCCCCTTGGCTTATATTCAAAGGCTTCCCCAGCTGCGTGGAGGGATGGGACGCTCCAGCTCCTCGGAGTGTGCTTGCCTTCGTTGTCGCTCGGCATTTGCATCCTCACATCAACACCTGCACAACAAACAATTAATAACAGGCACATGTTAACTTAAACAATCTAACAAATGCAGGTACGCATCACACAAAAAAAATGGCAGATGCTACTGCCAGTACAAAGTATGCTGGTAGGAAGAAACTTAAAAAAAGCTGCTACCAATAAGAACCATTATTTGTAATGTAACAGTGGTGAAATAGAAGAAACTTAAAAATGCTGCTGCCCGCCCCAATACATGTACTATTAAGAGTGGTGTACTGGCCGCAAGACACTTGAAAAGGCTGTTGCCAGTGAGACCCATTATATTACTGTTAAGTTGTGTACTGTGGTTGTACCTAGGACGATTGTTGTACAGTGAGGCTGCCAGTGCACCAGTTATACGGCGCTTACTGGCAGCAGCGGTTTTTTTTTGCTTGTCACTCAGTATACCACTCTTACAGTACCTATAACTCGGCTTAATGGCAGCAGCGTTTTTAAGTGGCTTGCTACCAGTACACCACTTATAATGGGGCTTACTGACATCGGCGTGTTTAAGTGTCTTGCTACCAGCATAGTTCATACTGGTGGTAGTAGCCACTGCTAAAAGAAATTATTACATAAAAATTCAACGTGCATTTTTACCGTATCGAGGCGCCATGCAGCGAAGGAAAACACCAATGTTCCATTCTTCAATTGCATGAGATCCCACGGCAATAATATAAGACTACAATCGATAGCGCATGGACTGAAAGAGGCCACTTTGTAAGGTTTCTGAGCTCAATGGAAAAAGTCGGTCAATCAACTACACAACTGGCAGTCAAGTCACTCAAGATAAGCCTAACTCGCTAAATATACATAAAACAGGACAGTGTTTGCGTTCGCTGCTTATCTTCGGGGAGTAGTTGAGGTTAACTGTAACTATTTAACTTAATTTTTCATTATCATCTGATTGCAAATCCATTGATTCATGTAAAACTTGATGTTCGTAACAAAACGACGATCATCAACAGAATTGTTTACAGCCAAAGTTCCTACCGAATTCAACAGCCACGATCGAACATTGCCCACGAACGACGGCGCCATTACATTTAAGTATTGGCCAAAAACGTCACGGCGCGAAACCAATAGAAATTGCTGAATTGGGTCATGTGACTCATTCTTATCCGTCATTGGCCAGCAAGGCAAGTATTGATCTCCGTTGTCGCTTGGCGGAGCTGAGCAGCGGCTAGCGACAACCAAAAACCACACGTGAAATGCGTAGTCGAGTTCCACAATGGGAGTGAAATTAATATTTTTTTTTCATTTTATGTCAATCTGTCATAACAAATTAATAAAAACACCTTTACCATATACGTTAATTAATAAAAAAATTATATTTGATCGTTTTGGTTTGTAAAACATGTACTTTACATATCGGTTATTCGCGTCTGGTACTCCCGACTAAAATTAAGCTGGGGGTTCTTCGGCGACCGCGAGCAGCTTTGGTGATTTGCAGGGAAGCGCGCGAGGCCAAGTCAGGGGAGGCGGAGAAGCTGTGATCTATAATGGCCCACCCGGCAAGAAGATGAACAAAATTAAGGAGCCCGGCATGGACGTGGAGGTGCTAAGACTTGTTAATAGACTTGGTTTAACGAAGACTACCATGTGAACTAACGTTACGGAGTTATGATGTGAATATTCGCACCTGGAGTACTCGTTCCTCTAATATTGCGGCATATCATCATTTGAATTCAGCTGGTTCAATGCCTGCAGGAGCAAGAAGACGACGAAATGGCATTGTGGCCTTCGTTTAGTATGTTTATATCGACTAACGTTTGACTTGCATATCAGTTCGCTATCAGTGTCAGCAGCAACGAAACCTCCTCATGCGCTTTTGTGAAATTGGCGCTGCTATTATTTCGCAGGGCCGGAACCAGAAGTGGTCGAGTAGGGACGAACGGCGTCGAGAACATCATTGAGAAGATTAGATGGCCCGCTATTGCTGCTAGAAAGTGCCCCATTTCCTCTTAACTTTTCCCCTTTTTAAATAAGGATCTTTTACCTCCCGTCATTATGAGTCGCATGTACGCGCGAGGTATTCACGACATGTGGAGTTCTACCCTATCCTTAAACGCAATGACGTCTGGCCTGTCCAGTCCGCACTCCAGCTCGCCTTTCCGCCGCAGCAAAAGCGTGCGTAATTTGAGTTTGTACGACGGTGATGAAGAGGATTTAAGCGGTTCCGGAGGACGACGGCATCTGCGCCGCGTCGTCCTGCGCCGATCGTCGGACGCGGGAGCCGGGCTGGGCTTTAGTATTCGAGGGGGACGAGAACTGGGCATTGGAATCTTCGTGTCTAAAGTGGTGGAACGCAGTGTGGCGGATCGCGCTGGACTCGGCCCAGGAGACCAGATCCTAGCTGTCAACGACACGTCTTTCGAAGATATTTCTCACGAAGAGGCTATTAAGGTTAGTCATGTGGAAAAAGGGAGTTGAGGTTGGGGGGGGGGGGTCGTTGATAATGTTCTCTTAACCCCCTCCCATACAACACGTTGTTTACTTTGTTGGGATAAAGGTTACTTCTAAAGTCAACAAAATGTTTGCTCATGCTCGTTTTGTTAACTATATTGGCAAAACTTACCAACGAGCATAGTATATATTCTGTAAATATATTTATAATGTAAAAAACTCACACTTCTGAGGGAAATGGGAAGAAAGCCTTGATGTGACTCGAACCTCAAAACTGCTACCTTAGTCCCATCTGGTGAACTCGTAATTTATTTTATTTTATTTGTGTATATTGCGTGTGTATGAATTTAATGAACATAATGTTTTATTTTTTTGTTTTTATGAAAAGTTGACCCTAAACAAGGGAAAAAAACTAAACAAAACTAGTGGCATACTTCCTCTAATGAAACTTGACCATTTAAAGCATAACGGGCCCTGGAAGTACAAGGGTTATTTACTCCAAGTTAGTTTCGACTACTTTAAAGCGAGTTTATTTTTAAATGACGCATTAAAGTCATTTAATCGCACTGCAGAAGAAGAAAAAAATCAAATAATTTTGAATTGGTACGTTTTTATATTTAAGTAAAAGGTCTTTGAAGGCTTGTCATAAATAATCGTTATTTCCTGGACAAGTTGAAGAAATGCAACCAGTTGACCACTATTATTTTTGCCCGCCTTCCCTTCTAGCCGCACTCCTCGAAAAACTAACCCGCCGCGAAGTGTAAAGCAATGCTCGGCGCGGTGCTAAGCAGAAAAGCCCAACCCCGAAAGCACCCCGACAGCTCTCCGCCTAGCAGCGACGTGTCTTGCCTTAATCGCTCAGCCAGTAACACCACTACAATCGATCCGAATGCAGTGCTGGCGCAAAGTGCGTGCGTTTACCCCGTTTTTAATTCAAACACCCGTAAAAAAAGTTATTTCAATATATCGATTGGAAATTATATATCGCTACGAAAATAGGACAATTTGGTAATGGAGAAATATTAGCCGGTCGTTGGGAGGTTTAATAGCTGTAATTGCAGAGGTGGAATAGCGTTGCAAGCCAGTTGAAATATACTGGGTGGAGGGAATGGCAGTAGGCCAATAGAAGTCTTAAACAAGGGTTATAAATTTAGGAAGACTAAATAAAAAAGGTTGTTGTTTTTTTTTAAACTTAAGCGTAAAGTAAATTTAATGCAGGAGAGGTCAAGGCTTCAACAAAGTGGTTAAACACTCAATAACAATTACTTGGATACGGCTCTGCACAACAGCGATAAAATAATGCTAATGAGCCTTGTTAATGCCCAAGGTACTTAACGTGACCATTAAAGGCTAAATTGGTCGGACGTTCGTGTCCAACGCTTTTGAACGGAAATTTGGTTCGATACTGTTAAAATAGTAGACCGATTTGTGAGAGTTTTGACAAATCCTGCATGACCGATCGTGTCGTTTTATTATCTCGTCGAAGTTCTTTTTCTCTCAGGCATATTTCGTTAGGACTATTGCATTACAGTTAAAAGTATAAATTCCTCGATCAAGTAAACGGTATCCATGTGATAAAATGAGCTTAATTTTTTATTTATTTTTTGTATATTTTAAATATTCAAGCGATTTACAATTAAAATAATATTCAAATAAAGTTGAAAATCGTTGCATTTTACACAATTTAAGAAAGAATTTGAATATCCAAATTTTTGGTACTATTTACGGCATTGGTGTTGTCAAGCTACATTTGCAACCCAGTGAATTTGAATGTTTTTAATTGTTTTCTGTAAAACCCAAGCTTTCAATCATAAAACGCAAAAATATAACATCTGAAGTAAGAAAAGTTATTTAAAGTGTCATTGGGTCCAACAGTAGTGTGACAGCATCATTTAGTGGCAAGAAGTTAGGGTCGGACTGTGCTGCGGGATCAGCTGCCAATGGCAATGGCCTTTGGCAATCAGCATTCCGGCGCCCTTCACTTTTTATTGTTAATTGAGTGGAAGATTAACTAAAAACTAACACATTGCATTCCATGGATCCATTCAACAAATTCACAAAACGGATTCCAAACCGTTATTCGTTTGTTGACTCTGTTCTACCACTTTGAAAATTTGAAAATCTTTGTGTACTGTGGTAAGTACTGACATCTTACGGAAAAATAACACAACACCACACAAGCTGTACAGATAAAAGTTCACTTAAAGCTTCGGTGAAAAATGGAGTATAGTATTCTAAAGCTGTTGAAAATACTTTCATGTAACCTTACGTCCACCTTCTTCAAAAGAAAAGTTTCACATAGAACAATTTGAATTTCCTGCAGTTTAGGTTGAACTGTGGGAAATTCAAATAGCTCTGTGATTTTGTGACATTTTGTACGAACTTTTCTTCTGAAGATGGTTGATGTAAAATTACTGAATGTATTTTCATCATCATTACATTACTGTATTCCAATTTTACCGAAAATTCGAGTGAACTTTTATCTGTTCAGCTCGTGTGGTGCTGTGTGTTATTTTTTCTTAAGATATTTTTCTGCTCACCACCAAACGACGGAAAAAAGTAAAAAAGAAAATATTCAGATTAATGTACTTTTCAGTTGATAACGTTATCTTGGGATGGACTGGGACAGTTTTTCTAGAAATTCTAGAAGGGAAAAAATATAAGCTTCGAAGTATTAAACTGACTCACGACCATATGAGAGCGTTATTTTTAACAAATTAGCAAATTTTTTAGTTAGGAAAGTCCCAGAATTCAGCTTCCAAGCTCGACTGCGTTTTATGGACAGCGTAGTTTGTGTACAAATGGATGGTGAGCAATAACTATGAGGCGGGTTGCTTTAATGTGAATCAAGGCCAGTAAACTATCCGGTCTGAACTCTACTGTAACGGTATTAGTGGGTGGACAAGATGACCGCCGCGAAGCGACGTTGTTGAGTATGTGAGCCATATTCACCAGTACAGCTAGCCAGTAGCACGGATTTTGTACGTAAATTGTGGCATTTATTGGCAACTAGTTTCAGTACGCAACATAAAAATTTTAATGTTAAATAGCTACGCTTGAAAAATGTGTATTGGCTTTATACCGATTTTAAATCATTTTTAAAGTAATGACTCAGCCGCACTTTCTCTGTGCTTGGCCTAAATAGCAACGCATTCGTGTATCCAGAAAGTGTTTCTAGGAAAAGAGCGGCAGATCTCAGTTGGTATTCTTCTGTGCTGTACTAACCCCCACGACTGGCAGAAAGTGGCAATAGGACAAATCAGTGACATCATCAGTGTCCATGTTGTCACGTTTGTTATTTTTTCACTCAAGATCCGGCCTGTAACGTATTAAGCAATGTGTAAACAAATGAACTTTTCTATGGAGTTTGCTTGTGTTGTTCGTCTGAAAATTTTTAAATGCCAGAAACCTGCCCTCCATACTAAACCACCACCCCATTTTGACTGTCTGGCAGATGCAAAAAACTATCCCATTCTGAACATGCAAGAAGTGATATCAAAAGTTAAAATTGTTCTATTTTTCTTAAAATTATCTAAAACACTGCAACGATTTTCAGTTGTAAGAGTACGTGTTTAAGAATTTTTTTAAGTTCTGTTATCATAAGTGTAAACCATCTTAATTTTTATTTTAAAGTAATTGGCCTATTTCACAAATGGTATGCTTAAATATAAAAACTGATTTTATGGATAAAAATCCAACGGTGCAAAAATAATAACACTAATACAACGTGACGTTTCTGAGTCAGTGCTTAACTCTGTTATCAGGAATTTACACGCAAACAAAAAGAAATAAGCAGTGCACATTTCAAACATGGTTTGAGCACTTCTAGTCATGTTTTCACGACCTGGGGCATTTCCACCGTGCTCTTTTAGTAGTTTCACAGCACCACCACACGTAGTTTTTCACCTGTAGTGTGATAACTACTTTTTTTATTGGCTTTGTTATGCACGTTTCTCCTCTATTTTCTGTGTTTCATTTAAAATATGACGCTGCCTATTGCTTCAAATTTGTCTGTACGCTTGGTAGCAAATTAAAGCATGAATCTGAAACGTCGCTGTTTTAGTGTTATTAATTACTTTTGATAAATTTAAGCACACACATGCCCACGAACTAGTTAAACGGGGCATTCAGCATTTAAAGGCATGTGCAAAAACGTCAAATATGAGTCAGCAATTGGGAGTAGTTTCATGTCTTAAAAGTACGTAACCATCATCTTGAACTATTAAAAATGTATGCCCAATACACGTGAAAGAACGGAGATTAGTCATAATTAAGTAATGCATAATTAATGCCGCAATTTTCTGGTGCAAACGTGTTAAAATTATGTGTACATTATTTACATACTTATTTTGAAAGGTGATTGGCACAAATCGTAAAAATAAGCTGCTTAGATGAAAATGATGGTTGCCTCGTCTTAAAGGTATCTCTTTATGTGAGATATTTTATGAAGTCTTGAACCTCTTGGATTTATGCACATTTGTATCGCTAGATGGCATTAAACAACAACAGAAATGTGTAGATAATTTCACTTTTTTTTTAGCCCGCTCCAGGACAAAGTATGGACTTGAAAAACGTGAACTCGATTCCGTAGCTCAATTTGTCATTTTCTTTCGAGCTTGTGAAGAATATTTATTTTAAAAAGTGTGCATAAAAGGATATTATTTAATGTAACATTTGACAAATGAGAGGACCACCTCTGATTGATATGACGAATTGCGCATTAAAAAAAACTTTAACGCTAGGCCACCAAGAAAACCATATCACAATAAACTTAATAAATCTTTTTGTTTTGCTTGTTGCTGTGGGGCATGCCGTTACAAAGCTTCACGATAGGAGGCAGTAGGTAGAAATTCAAATCGCATCTGAAACATTTATGAACACCACTCATGCGAACACTTAGCAAAGCAAACAATCTGATTTCAAGACTGGCCTTGTCAGTACATGAGATACACTAATCTAAGAAGCAAAGACAACTGCCTCAACTGGAACTTGGGAAGTCCTGGGTTCGAGTCCTAATTAGGGCAGTTGACTTTTTTTTTTTTTTTTATCAGATTAGTGTATTTTTTATCCTGACTGGGTCAGGCAGACTGGGCTTCATTTACCCTTTACCTTGTAATTTATTCTTTATTTAACAACAGTATTAATCAGAACAACACCTAAATGGAAGGAGAAAGGAGGTAATTGATTCTGTGGCTACGGTGGATGCTTGGCGGGAGTTGTGTGAACAGGACAGATGCTTTCCTCCCAAGGGAGGAATAGGGAAGAAAACAGCTGGCAGAGCACTGTTAAAACTGTGGGAGGGAGGGGGAAGACACTTCTTGCAGGAACGATAAACATCATAAAGCCTCCCCAGTCATAACTGCCAGAAACTCGCTGATGAAAAATATGAAAAAGAAACATAGGATGTGCACAATCAGAACTGTGGGGGGGCCACGCTTCATGTGGCAAGGATAAACATCCTAAAGCCTCATCAATCAAAAGTTCCTGAAAATCACTGTCAGAATATTCAAAGAATGAACCTCCGCCGGTGTAATGAAATTTAATTACACAATGAGCTTTTACTGTATAGTCTTCATTTCAGATGTTGGTGAAATGCTCCCCCTTCCCCCTAAAATGTTTTTGAATGATTTTTTTTTTATAAGAATTGTAGTTTTCATCAACAAATGTGTAGTCTGCAAGTAACAGCAACAACGCCGACTGCACCCCATTTCTTGTTTAAAACTTACGTCCCTTTTAACTACTCGATCTTTTGTGTGGTGGCTATTAAGCCCAGTTGAGGCAGCCACCATACCAGTATTCTTTTGAAAACCGATTGTTGAAAGTTGAGGGAAGTTTGGGAATGCGAGCCAGCTTGCGTTGTTTTCCCTCCCTTTCCTTTGCAGCCCGGTACTGTCTTTACTACTAAAAGAGAGGGTTTTGGGTTTGGGTAAAGGATTTTGGGTTGAATCCCAGTCGCAAGGAAGTTTTAAGGGGTGGATACAAAGTATAAGTTGGGAGTTGTAAAAATTACCAGTTTTTTGGGGAAGAGAAACGTAAAATTATCAGTTGCCTTTCTCCCAACCCCGGAAGATTTTATGTCAACTTCCGTTCTATTAACATCATAAAATGATTAATTACTTGTCCGTACATGAAAAGTGGTTAGATTTCAATTTTCTATAAATTTTCTTGTAACGAAAAGTAATGATAGTAGAGTGTTTTTTTTTTTTTTTTTTTTGTGCATATTTTGCCACCCTCCTTCTCCAGTACAATTTTGTTAGTAAAAGGGCTACAGGTTTGAAATAGGCCAATGGTCATTATGTTCCAGAGTTTCACAAATTCCATTTATTGTTAGTGTCTTTTAATTTCTCTGTGGCATAAGTTACATCCCCACATATATATACGTCACTGATAGAATGAGGTTTAACGAGATGGTTTTTGCTCCACATTGAGTGAATCAAGAAAAGTTTAAAAAAAATGTCTGCATAAAACACTAAAGCGAGCTAAATGCACCCCATTTCTTCTTCGAAACTACGGTCACTTTTAAATACTGAATCTTTTGTGTCGTGGCTATTAAAGGCGCCGGTTCACCATTTCGATAGCATTGCTCATATTCTAAACACATCATCCAAGTTCCAAATTCTCCGTCATCCTATAGGGTGATGTGGGTCACACGATCTCGTTTTAGTTAAGAAAATTCGCGACACCGCTGCAAAGTGTTGTTCTTTTTTTTTAATTTGCCGCTATTTTCTTTATATTGCTCTACGGTGCTGCATTTAGGAGTTGAAAATGTAATCAGGACCCTTTAAGCCTGGTTGAGGCAGCCAAATTCCAAGCCAGCATTCTTTTGCATACCGATTCATTTAACTGGATTTTTTACTGTCAACCTTTAAGATGAAGAAGTATTTAAAAAAAAACTCTTGTGCCTATGGGCGTAAAACCCATGAATCATTCGGCAGGTCTTTCAATTTCTGTGATTGACGACGTAGTTGGATCATGTAAATCGCTTTTGATTAAAACAGTCATTAAAATCACATTTTATATAAACAGAAAAAAAATCATTGATTTAAATCAGTTTCATTTTTAAGTTGGGGAAAAAGATGGTAAACCCAACACTAACGAAGCAGAAAATGGTAAACATACTCGACACTCACCCAGCAAGAAGATCACCGTTAACAATCACATTAATTACCAATTTACAGGTATCTCTTAATAAGCCAATGTTTTATTTCTTTTTCTCCTTGTTTTAGTTACCCAAGTTTAATATGTGTTAGGTAATTTATTAAATAAAGTTGGGACGTAGTTGTTTTCGTACTTGGCACCATAATTATTATTAATCATTGGAATTTCAGATCTTATTGTTTTATCTCTAAGGAATCCTAGTTGAGGGATATCCTTGTTCTTATTCACAATGATCGTGTAATCCTTTACGTTGCGAATATTTAATATGTTGTGTTAAGTTAAATAAGTTTAAAGGTGAACACAACAGAAACCAAGTTAAAAACCTACTTCAACTGCTTTGTCATTTCTGTAGCCTAAATAATTCAGTACTGTGCTACAGGAGTATACAGGAGTTGTATACACATATGGTTGTTCTTCAAATGTTTGGAAAAAGTTGTTAAACTTATAACCGTCATAAACCTCTGGAATAAATAGCTTTAGGTTAGTGAGATTTATAGTGCAGTACCCTAGTCACTTGACAGGCTATTTCATCTTTTGATATTTTTATTTACGTTTTTATGTGTAATATTAAAATACAGTAGGAAAGAAGAAAATGATTTCAAGTTAATTTAAGTCAAATACTGCTGCGCGAAAATGGAAATAAACAAGACGGGCCAAAAAGTAAGTCCCTGCACATGCCGCAAGTGTTGCGAGGGGGCCCCGAGCAAAGTGAGCTGCAACAGCCTAGTTATCAGTATGCTCGTCTCCAAACCAAGAAAATGCCAGATCGAACCCCGCGACCGACCTGACTTAAAAACAAGTCACTAGAATTAGTTCAGTAGTGAAAGAGTTAAAATATTTATTAGCAGTAGAACAATCTGTCACACGTTTGTGTTTTGGTCAAACTCTTAGTTATTATACATAATCAAGTAATTAATGAATTGAATATATAGGCCATGGTTTTTTTGGTTAGACAATGTATTAATTGGTACAGAGTGAGATTTGAAGAGTGTTATTGTTTTAATTCAGTAATTTAAGGTTAAAGATTATTACTCACGACAGGGTTCGCACAAGATGCTTGAATTTTTATTAAAAAAAATTCAAGGCCTTGATTTGATTTAATGTTTCAGTTACGTCTTTGAAAGTCCTTGAATTGTCGTTGTTTTGTTGTAATTTTAAATAATGCCCTGTTTTGAATAAGATACAGAGAAACTTTGTTTTAATTAGCTTGCATGTTTGTTGTATAATGTTGCTGAGCTTATCTTTAAAATTGTGTTGCTCCATGCGTTTACATCATTTACTGGGCTATTAAAAAGACTGGGGGTAAAAGGCGATGAAAAAAAAAAGTCGAACAAAAAAGCGTTTCCTGGTGAAACTCTTTACTCGGCCTGGTGAAATTTTAGCCAAAGTAACTGACCTAACCTAATCTCTAACCATATATGTACTATCCAGCTCCATGCTTTAACAAAAACAAAAAAAAATAAAAATAAAACACGAAACAATTTTTTAAACCTCCTTTTTTCGCGTCACGTGCACGATTAAAACAAACGTTTTAGTGTTTGGTATTAATAAAAGACCTTGAAAACATTTCATTGGCCCTGGGAAAGTCTTTGAAAAATTACACTGGTATTGAAAAAAAGTTGTGAATTGTTTTGTGTGTGATCTTGTCCAAACCCTGTCACTAGTATTTAATTTAAAAAAACCTAATAAAAAAAAGAATTCCTAAAAAAAATAATCCGATTTAAATCAAATAAACGTGACTTTCTTTGGTTAAAAAAAGAATCATGATTCGTTTCAATTCTGATTGACAACTCCTTTTGTATGTCTTTAGTAGCGTAATTCTTAATTAACTCCTTATAGCTGGCCTAACTTAAAGGCTGGAATTGTTCCAGTACATGCGTTATCGTTCCGTTCCTTACCAACCTTTTAGTCCGAAGATGTTATGCTTTTCTTTGCATCTTCTACTTAAAATTTCAGAATAATATTTTTTTGGCAAAATAGTTGCTGACAATGTGCAGGTGCGTCTGGGCACATCATCATTGTTTTGCCTCGTTATTCTTAAATTTTTGTTGCCTCATATCTCCTCCCATTTGCCGACACATGTTACTTGAAGTTATTCTAAGCGGCTATTCAATGGGTGCCATCGAAAAACACCAAGCCAATCTCAACTAAACTTATCGATCTGGAAACAGTTTGGTGCCTTTAACACACAAAACACCCATGAGCAAGCTCCACTCTGCCTCCAGACTTGATGAGTTTGGCTTGTGGTTTTCGAAGGCGGGAAATGTCTTGTGGCGTTCAAATGATCACAACCACATTCTTTCGAAAACTATCTTACCGGGTTGGGAGTTCAACCTAAAGTGACCCACATTATGGTTTTCATCGGGGATGATTTGGTGTTGGCTAAGAATATTTTTTAATAAGACTGACAAGATAAATAAAAAGATATTCTTAACGGGATGAACATCACAGGTGAAACTGTTCATATCTTAAATATTGGCCGAGTTACAGGAAGGCACCGAGCTGGGCAGCCCCCACCCGCCCTCCTCCGAAGTAACAACACTGATCAGTTACCATTGGCAGTACAAGAGCGTAACCGTACTCCTGAAAGAACTTCCAAGATTGTTAATGAAATGGGTAGATGGTGCACTATTTATATATCAAAGGTGCACTACAGCAGACAATTGCAATGTCCGTTCTTTCGTTGAGGTCTTAAGGTTGTCGTATCACTGACTATTTTTCCAAAATTCACCGGCGTGTTCGCAAGTGGCTTTCAGTCGCTTTTTGGAGAGCATCTAAGTTATCAGTAACTTGTCAAGTCGGTGGCGTGAAAGGAGCACGTCCGCACCACAGACTCGACGGAACCAGTTACCTGTGACCTTCAGACCGGTGGGCGAGCCAACACAAAAGACAAAATGCTGGTTTGCGCCGAAGAGTAATAAGCTTTGCGGTCATGTCTGTAAATGAAGAATAAAGAGAGGGTTGAATGCGGCGCGACATTAACGTGTGCTCTTTTATTGCGAATTTTGATCGTGTAACAGAAAGAGTTGATTCGCACGTAAGCACACGAAACCCAATTTTAAGCATGGCCTTTAACACGACGTCTTAATCAGTTTTCGTGATTTTCTACTGGAATTATAATGCTCTCTTTTACAACCGTTTGGTTATCCTTAAGTCAAAAATCGTTGAAAAATGTAGTAATTAGATATAATTAGTACCAACAGAGAGAGCCAGCTAAAATAAGCCTCATTATTCCGTGAATGAAGCGATTTAATTCCGGCCACAGGTCGCGTAAAGTCTCGCCATAATCATGGAGCCGCGTGGAAGTAGTGTGATAGTATACAACGGCTGGTCCTAACCTTTTCTACAGTATTCCTCCCTATTGGAACTAGCACGCAATGGCGCCCCCCTCCCCACCCCCATTCCTACAGGGTCGAATTGGGAGGGGTCGGGCCTTGGTCGTGGACCTCGAGATTCCTCCCGGCGGCGGGGGGGGGGGGGGGGGGGGGGGGGGGTGCCATATGCTTCTCTTACATAGTCCAGCTACCATATTTTTAAGAAATGGGCTTGAATTTGAAACATTTTACTGAAACTTAGGTATGCAATTTTCATAAGAGTCCCTTTCAAATTTTTCAAAAATATTTTTTTGTTTTAACAAAGGCCTCATGAAGTGGGAGAAGCTACCGTATTTTTAAGACATAGGCGTGAATTTGAAATGTTTACCTACAACTTATCTTTTTTTTAAGTTCTTAGAGGGCTTTCCCATTGATCCCAGTTTTCCCGAGCCGCCCAACGCGATACTGCATTGCTGTGGAATTTTTTTTAACAAAATGAATGGTACTGGTTAAATCTTGGAAAACTTTACAAATTTAAAAAAGTGGTTGATAGCAGGTATATGTCTGTCATTGGAGTGAACTTTGCGATGCATCGTTAAAAAAAAAGTTCACCACTGATCTGGCAGCCTCGCGCCTCCCCTGCAGTTGCTCCGCGCCCCCTCAGGGAGACCCGCCTCCCCGGTTGGGAAACGTGGGTATACAAGTCCATGCAGTTGGTCCATGCTATAAGATTGCTGTTCTGGTAGACGTAGTCACACAGTCAGTGCAGTAATTAGCTTTTTGAAAGGAGGTTGCAAGGGAAAATGTTGTCCCGAACTGCTAGACATTTATGGGGTTAAGATGTTCACCTCCCCACTCGCTTTTGCGCTCATGGCTGAATTATTTTTGGAGTCAAGCTGGGGCCTCAACAGAGTCCCCGGAGAGAAAAAAATCGCTGGAAAGAAATTCCCCAGAAACAAATTCCCGGTAAACTAGTCTCCGGGAATTAAGTCCTTAAAAAAAATCGTATGGAAAAATAAATTCGACAGTAAAAAAATCCCAAAATAACAGGCGTGTTGTCTTGTTTTCATCCTGTGCGGAAGTATAATGCAGAATGTCCCTAAAGGATTTACTCCAGAGTTGTGTATTTATTTTTCACTGGTTGCTTACTTCACCAGTGCGTTTGGGGAATCATCATTGCCACTATCATTTTTTCTAAAATTTAATAAACTGAACTACGTCTAAATGCTGAAGAATGGTCTCTTTCTCTGCTTGTGTCGGAAGTTTGTCAAAAACGAACTGCATGGGAAATTTACCACCTAACGTGATTAGCGTGCCTCCCTCGCTGTGTCTAGACCTATAACATCAGAAGCCTCAACCAGACAGAAATTGGAAAAATGCTTCTTAAAGTTAAAGAATTATAGGTAATTTTATTTAGAAGTACTTTCGATGTTTTGTTCGGTTTTTAGACATATTTCAGTTAACACGATGTTCAGTGTATAGACACACTTCAGTCCATGCGTTCAAGTTTTAGAGGTACGCGTGGGTTGTACGAAATAGTTTTTATATCACATACTAGTTTAAATTGTCTAAAAATTATTCGATTTTTAAATTAAATTTTCAATTCAGGGTGCTACAGTTTAGATGATTCCAGTTTGATTATCTTTGTTAATCTTTCTTCTTCGTTCTTGCGCATTATTTTATCATTAAATTCTAAGTTTTTTTTTTCTCCAGGAACTTTTTCGTTTTTTCTACTGGGATTTTTCTGGGAACCTTTTAACCAGGATTTTTTTTTCTGAAGACCCGCACCCACTCCTCATCCAATTGCGGTACTACATGCTGTAGGGGAAACTAAAGGAAGGGGAATCTTAAAGAGAATTCTTAAGCCATCTCTGGCTTTTGGTATCGACGTGGGCTTCTGCGCATGCTTGATTCGCAAGAGAAATGGGTTTTTTAAACGGTTGCGTGAATTCGGCCGACGATTTATTCTCCTGTTCTCGAGAAAGATGAGAGTAATTATTTTCGAGATACTGAACTTAAAGAAATCTCTAGTTGGAACTCACCTTCTATATTTTGATGGGTGGTGTTGCTGTAAGCAATACTTCCATTAAAGCAAGACCCTGCGTTAATGTTAATCAATTCGATACAACCAAAAAAGTCAAACGTGTGCTGTAAAAAAAAAAGGGTTATATGATTCAAGTTTTACTTTACTTGTTAAACTGTACATCGATCAAAATTTATCATTTTTAATAATAATCGCACCGACTAATAGTCAGAAAGTTAATGAAAACTAGACCATGCTACTTGCAGTAGCAATCTTCCAAGTTTTCATTTAATTAATGTTCAAAGTATTATTTGATGGATTAACTTGGCTAACAGCATTAACTTTGGCAGCTTTTCCCTGGTTCAATGATATCACTACTTTCAAAGGCCAACCTTTTTTGGTAACTTGGCGGCTCCTTTTATACTAGTTTTGGCTTTGAGTGGATATCACAACTTTCAATGGACTGTGAATGTAGAAACGGTTACACCTTCTTATCTTCATCTTTACCTTTTTTTTCTGAAAGAATTTTATGTTTATAAATTTTCACATTCATACTTCTCTCATTTGCCATTGCCCAGCCAGTCGTTACATCAGCCAGATTGGCATGGTTTGATTTATTGTATGTCCATGCTTCACGTTTTTAACGATCTCAAACCAGACTGGTATCAACAGCTTTTAAGTAATCAAATGTTTAACTTTCTTCAAACCCATTTATGCACACACTGGTTAACAAACACAGATTGTCGTTTGGTTTGCTCACTCAAGCAGCGCATCCCCCTTCAGTTGCTATTCCCAAGGTGGTTGTTAATATACGCAATGAAGCTAGAATCGCTCTCTGAATCACATCTCATCTACTTGGTCTATCATGTACTTGCTGGCGACACAGTAGCATGTGTCTTGATTAACCAGCAAATTTGGCACATCATCAAGACATAGGCCTATACTTCTTTTAAAAAAAAACTTTTTTCTCTACTTGATTGGATCCTGTGCTCACGATCTGCATTTCGTTTCCAACTCTTCTTGCAATGAAATCTTGCAAATCTTAGCATGAGATTCGTTGCTTTTGAGAGCCGGGAGTTAATACCGCTTTATTTGGGGCCCTAGCCTGTCGCCATGCGTCTTCCGTAAGAGAAATGATATACTCATACCATGGCAACCACAGCCTCTTTGCAACAACAATGTGTTCTGACTGAAACGATGAGCGCATAATACTTAATAATAATATATTCTCCCGCTCCCGGATGCATCAACTACACAATGAAAAACACGTAGTGTTGCATTTCTCGCACGGCCGCGTAAGGGCACGTTTATGCAACGAAACCTTCTCGCTCTCCGAACGCTATTTGCTAGTCAACCGTTATTTATTTACGATTAGTTTCCCTTTTCTACTAAATGAATGCGGTAATAGATAACAAATTAAATGTATTATAAATAACAACACGGATAAAGAACAAAGCGCAACAGTCATTTTAAAATTGCTACAACATTGGTGTCATTTCGCGCTATTTCCAAAATTTACTATACTCTTGCTCAAAAAGCAGCTTCCAACCGTGAGGACGCATTTACGAACGACTTGCCTTCGCCTTCTCGCAGTCAGAAGCTAGAATCATCTGAAATTCCAACATGGCGGCGGTTTTAGCTCTGCCGTCTCGCAACGAAGATGGTCAATATATGAATTCAGAAGCTACTGGGAAAATAGTTTCGTCAGGAAGAATTCATTATCATACAATCAGGGATTATAAGACTGCAAGCATTTACTCAAATGATGTCGAATTTAGTTAATTCAGCAAGCGATGTTACCATGGCAACAACACCTTTGCCATCGCGATTAAATTCTAGCTGTGAGAAGGCAAAGGCGAGTCGTTGCGTAAACGCACCCTGGTCAGACGACGGTAGAAAAAAATCTGCTTGCAACGAGAATTCAAAATCCAACATGGCGTCAATTTCGGAGTTATCGAATCGAATCCAAGACAAACCATCGAATGCCAGGATTGCCAGAATTCATAAATCAATACGTCGTCTTGTACTGCAGTAAAAATCTTTTTCTTCTCGTGTAGCGAGGCACGAGGAGAAAATCTGCGTCCGCGTTGTTGCCATGGTTACTACGTAATAGACATCTCGAAAGCTGCATGCTCCGGTAAGGCGAGAAGTACCCAGCAGATTTAGTATTAGGGCGTTTACGCAACGACTCGCCTTTGCATTCTCGCAGCTAGAACTCAATCACGATGGCAAAGGTGACATTGCCATGGTAACAACGCTTAATGGATTTGCTAAATCCGACATCGTTTGAGTAAATACTTTCAGTCTTATAATCCGTGCCAATAATATAAAGAATTCCTCATGACGAAACAATTTTTCCAAACGCTTCTGAACTCACGTTATTTGCTGTTTTCGTTGCGAGGCGGCAGACATAAAACTGCCGCCATGTTGGAATTTGAAGTGATTTCTAGCTTCTAGCTGCGAGAATGCAAAAGCGAGTGGTTGCATAAACGTGCCCTTAAGCTAGTGAGCGAGAAAGTTGCCTTTGCATAAACCTGCCCTAAGGCCGCGTTTACGCAACAAGTCATTCTCGCTCGCCGAATGCTATTTGCTAGTCAACCGTTATTTATTTATGATTAGTTTCCCGTTGCTACTAAATGAATGCGGTAATAGGTAACAAATTGTATGTATTATAAATAACAACACGGATAAAGAGCAAAGAGCTACAGTAATTTTAAACGTTGCTACAAGATTGTTGCCATTTCACGCTATTTTCAAAATTTGCTATTCTACCTCAAAGTACAGCTTCTAGCAATGATCAAACGTCGGTAGAATAAACAGCTTCTCGCAGCGAGAATTCAAAATCCAACATGGCGTCTATTTCGTGGCTATCGAATCGAAGACAAACCATCGAATGCCGGCATAAAAAAACCAGTCTGTCTTCTTGTACTGCAGTAAAAATTGTTTTCTTTTTGTCATAAATTGACGCTCAAATGTTGCTAGCATCGTACGCCGTGTCACGAGGCACGAGGAGAAGAGTTGCGTCTGCGTCGTTGCCATGGTTACTAATACGTATAGACAACTCGAAAGCTGCATACTCCGGTAAAGGCGAAAAGCAGGCATCAGATTTAGTATTGATCAAGTAAAAGCTAGTGAGCGAGAAAATTGTTGTTGCGCAAAAGCGCCCTAACTGTGATCTTATGAACACCGTTACAAGCCACGTAAACTGAAATATCGTAATGCACCACAACATCCTAACAACACGCGGTTCATAAGGAAAACTTTTGCATAACGGAGCGTCAGTACATCGACTGGCTTTTTGTACTAATCTGAGAAAGAAAATGACATTTGTCCCGAATGGGCCTGGAACGCAAGACCTTCTATTTACTGGCTGGGTGCACCTAGATGCCCCTTGAACATCATCTGTGATTGGCTAGAACCTATACTCAGGGGTCTGCCCCGTTAGCGCAGTTAAGAGAGTGGACCAGGCTAGTAAATGGATGGTCGTGGGTTACAGTCCCAGTCGGGAAAGTTCTTGTCTTTCTATCTCAAATTAGTGTATCCGTCGTTGTCACTATGCTAAGAATATTTAATGCTGGCTGCTTGCTTCATCAACTCTTTACTTGTTTGTAAGCCATTGCTGCTTTGCAAACAACGATTCCCAAGGAAGACTTACGGACGGCTTTCCTTGGGTTTTATTTTCTTTCTTTTGAATGGACACAGATATTTGCAAAGATACAATTTTAGAAGATCACAGTATCTTGGTCGCTGCCTCTGAGAATTTAGGAGACATGTAAAGTGCCTTCTTCTGTATTGCCAAAACCCCCTACTGGCATTAAAGTGCACTTCGTTGTTTAACCTTACGTGTCACTTCCGCAGTCTAGGCCATGAAACCAAAAAGGACGATGCCATGATTTATTCGTTTT
>JAHWFP010013694.1:0-17910 GCA_023313725.1 Lithobius niger
GTAAGCTATTCGACATTATACTTGTTTAATAATTTTGTTTTATCTCTAACTGTTAATTGTCTGTTGTAACTTCCGTTAAATTTTTGACACACACAAGCTGGTTTCAAGCTTCGTGTCACACTGTATTTTTAATTTAGAATAATACAATTTTTGCTTTTATTAAAAAAAAAGGGAAAAAAGTTATTTGTACTAGCTTTTTTTATAGACTGTTTTTGAATGCTTGTGGTGTGGTTTGCATGTTGGTGGATTTTTGTAGCAAATCGAGTTACGTAACGTGGTTTGTTCCCTAACATGCAAATCTACCATGAGTATTTAATCTCACTTCGATTCTGCTCAAGATCATTGGTCATCGGGAGTCGATTTTCAGTTACACAGTGCAGTCTTCGGGTGTGGTGAAGGACGGGCGAGGAAGCATGGCTTTGCTAAGGCTACGAGTTTATCATGAGTTTGTGTATAGAATATTATTCTAGACTGGGGTAAGAATGAATTTCTGTGTCTTAGTTTTTACTGAGAAATTGTGTTTTCCATTTCACTTAACGGAGCTTGCTTTATCGAATGTCGATTTCATTATGATAACGTGTGTTTTAACGATTTTAGTCTTATTGTGGAAAGCAATTTTGGAATGGAATTTTCCTTCCGGTTTTAACATTCGAGTCCTGTTCACGATCTTAAACAAACGCCTTTGAAAATCTCCTGAATTTAGTTGTTTTATTGTGTTGTTTCTGTGTGTGCAGCCAGGTCTTGTTTTAGGGACCCCACGCTCACGGCGGCCAAGCCGCTTGGCCACGCTAATGCAGCCAACGAGAATGCATACGGTATATGTAACAATGCGCACTTGGCCGCCGCGGCCAGACAGTCGTGGTGGCCACTGGGATCCCGGGTGGTGTGCTGGCGACCGCAGGGTGACCATAATTGCTGCCTTTTTCTTTTTCACGACGGGATCGAGAATTATCAATGGAAAACGTCCGTGGCCGCACGGCTTGTCACCTTTTTTTATTTTTTTTTTATTAGCTGCGACGACCAGTGGTCGCCTAGTACGCGGGTGGCCTTGACCAAGTTATAGTACAAATCTGCATTTTACTGAAATTTAATGCAGTAACGTTTAAACTACCTTCTAAGCCTTGTTTGTTTTTTAATACTGAAATTAAATTTAATGAAGTTTGGGTTAATCGGCCCTTGCATTTTTAATTTCCCGTTTTAAGCTATTTCCACTAACTTTTTTGGGAAAAACGGCTTGGATACGTTACTGGTGCTGCACTCGTTGAATAAACCACTTCTAATTCTCATCAACATACGTTTTCGTCGCTACACATTATCCCTTCACCTTTAAATTAACGTAGGACGGTCCATATCTAAGTTAAACAATTTCGATTAGGATTGATGGAAAAAATAGATCCCCACCTTTCAGAAAATCATAAGAACTATTAGAATCGAGCTATTAGAGGGCTCGCAAGAGTACTTTAAACACGAAAATCACTAAAACAAACAATAAAAAATAAAAGGAGTGTTCGCGCAAATAAAGGTGATATATTTTAAATAGGATTTGGGGTTCAAGGGTTGCTTTTACGTAAAAGATGTATATCACCTTTCCTGTCCTGCATCGCATTATGCTGTCGATTTGTTGACGGTTAATGGTTACAGACAACAAAAAAACGTTTTTTTTGGGGGGGGGGGGGAAATAGAAGCAGAAGGAAAAAGAAGGAAAATAGAGGCAGAATTGGTTTGGTCAGAATTTTGTGATTTGTTTGACCCGTTAATGGACAGTTAATTAAACAAAACTGATCTATTCCTAATTACCATATTTCAAAATCCCTGCGTCCTAGTAGAAAATGCTATAGGACCAAACTTGTGCAGAATTTTCTTTCCTTCAATTGTTGACTTTTGCATTTTTTCCCGTAGGATGATTACTTTTCGTGATAAATTTAGAAAACGGAAATACTGTCACCATTTCCCAAGATAGCGGCCATAAATTAAAAGGGATTGTAGGAGATTTTATTTATATATTTCTGCACATACGCAGCTTTCATTTGAGACTGCTATAGCATTTAATTCGGAGTATGGTCAAAATTTTCCGTGTTTCCGCCCGTCTACACCATAGATGTTTCCAATCAGGATATGGCTGCAGTTTCTGTGTTTTTAATTTACTGTTAGCACTGTCAAGTTCCTGTGCTTGATTGATACGTTCTTTTGGATGTTAAATGTTGTGTTTGTATAAGCCGGAAACGGTTGTAAAATTCTTGAAAGTAGCTGCCAATAACTCCGTACATATCTGCCGCAATAACCTGCTGACGTTACAGTTACTTTATCGATGAAAACATGCGCAGTTGCATGATACCTTAAAAGCAAGGTGGCTATATTTGTTGTATATGCTCGAGGAGACAACCCAGTTGTCAGCCTGGTTTTAGTCTTACACCTTAAAAACATCTATTGGGTCATCAGTTTGTAAGTCGAAATCGTACAGCTGGCCTTCTCCTTGTGACCATCAATCTAATTGACAGCAATATTTCACGACTATAATATGTTTGTTTTGTTTTTTAACCTAATATCAATATTTATACATAGTTACCTGTTACTTCCAGATGTAGCTGAAGGATTCAGCATTTCGTGTTTAACAAACACGTCATTGTAAACGTCAGCTACAGATTATGTAGAAATTATATATACTAGTTTGTTGTGGGAAGAGGACTTGATCTTGTGGTTTAAATCTTCCTCCAGATTCAGAGAATAAGGAGAAATCAGCTCCATTTCAACGTCGATCTTCTCTGGAGCTAGTGGACAATCGTTGTGCATATGGTGCAGCTCTTTGGTAATCTAAAGATCGACTTCCAGTATATACCACGCATCGTCACCATCTAGTACGGTGTTACATTTAAAGTTCTAATCTCCTCCCTGGTAGGAGAGATGAGCGCACATGGCAAAACCGTAGAGGTTGTTCATATCCCAGTCCATTATGTGTAGGGAGGGTTTGCTAGGGACGTAAAGAGGCAAGTATTTGTTATTGGCTTTCGAATGCCACTTTCCGAAGAACGAAACTCCACCTGTGGTGCCGGAAGGTCTGAGGTTGTGCTTCCCAACGTGCATGAATACCTCCAACACGGGCTCCTGCATCCTAAGGAGAGCTGCACAACTGGACCCTGGAATGGAGATGTAATAGCAGGGGTCTAGTTTGTTTTGAGGCACAATTTCCGGAAATCTTTGAATACGTCGTCAAGCAGGAAAACGTTGATCATTTGGTCTTTCAAGCGGGAGTAGAACGAGTGTCTCGATGGTAGATCTTCCTCGTCACAAACGAACATGTTGCTTTTATATTCGAACGGGCAAACACCCTTCTGGGTTCACAGGTTCAATGCCTTTTCAAGGAGGGTTTCCTCCGTAAATTATGAATATCTTAATCCAAAGTGTAACACTGCCTAGAGGATAGGGAAGCCGTATTGTCGTTCCTACTAGAGTATCCAGAGAAGTGTTTAAGAAATTGACACTATAAAGCGAAGGTTTATTTTGCTGACTTGGTCCTTAATCTGATGGTCTGAAAACTCTCGGTGTTGTGACGGAAACATTTACTTTTCCCGGAAACTTGTGCACTGCAGGTACCACAGAAGGTGCATGTCGTACCCTTCGAGGTCATGTAACATGACGGGAATGGTTTTTCGTTTTCGAGCAGTTAGGTTGCAATTTGGAAGTGCAGCTCCTATGTATTTCCCGCTGACGTGGTAATGATTCCTCACTGTATTGTCGACGAGCCGTACTTTAGATACCCCATCGATATTTGCTTTCTGGTACCACTTTTTGAAGGTTTTCCCGCAATAATGACAAATGCGTGCATTGTTGAAATCAGTTTCTTTGTTTGTGGTAAGGTGGAGGGATTTTGCATTTTTCAGCAATTTTGCATAATATAGAGCATCTTCTTCCATATATTTAGAAAAAAAACGTCGACCATGTCTTTTCCCAACTGGTACTTGTGAGGCATAATATTCCCATAGTACACCACTAGGACGTAGCCAAAACTGCAAGGAAGGTGTTAGTGGATTTCGGTGGTTGAACTTGTCGAAACATCGGGTTGAGCGGATTGGACGGGAAGAAGGAAGCATTCAAAATCAGCGTATTTGATGTGAGGGAAGGGAATTTAGATGGTTAAAGTGATTGAATGCGAAAGAGTTTTCTCCTATCTTCTTGAATCTAAGAACTTGAACGGGGTTAATTATGACACATTCTTTCCTATGGGCCAGGAGCATCCATTCTCCTCCGAAACCGGCGAAACAGTTTGTACAAAAGAACTTCGCATTGGAGCCCAAACCTCGATAGCGTAGAAAAGTAGCTACATAGGTAATGGCACAGTAAAATGGTTGTTTAGGGTTTCTGAATCATCGTTATCGTCGTTGTCGTACAGATATAGAGAAGATCGATTGGTAGTCTGTCCACGTTTTTAGAGACACGAAGCAGGCGTAACTCCTCTTCACGGCGATAACCAATGATACTGATCGAAAGAGTGTTCATCTTTACAAACTTGTCATTTTTGGCGATGTTAGTAGGGTAGAATAACGTGGAAGCATCGAACATATCATCAGACCAGGCCTCGAAATAAGAAATTCAAACCTGCGGCAATCTTTGCTTCGAGCAACTGTCAGCTGGCGGCAAAAATTTCCTACCTCGCGCCAAATGTAAAAATTAGGTAAAAAATACCATACAGTTACTGTTTAAATTTTATTCTAAACTAAAAACAAGGTAGGTATAAATTTCATTCTAAACTAAAAACAAGGACGGCGACTACATGCTTTAAACCACTTGTTCACTGCCAAATCAGGCTTAAAATCGTTAAGACTAGGTCCTTCCGCACTAATCCTCATTAATGCACACAATGTATCTTCATTTAACGAAGCCCTCCAGCCTGTCTTAACACGCTTCATTACACTGAACATCCGTTCTACAATTAATGTTGAAAGAGGCAACACCAAAATGATTTCAGCAATGTGGAGAAAATCTTTGAATTCTACACTTCGGAAAGTAAAAATCTTCTTCTGCTGGCCTCAAAAGACGAGTTCATTCTGCTTAGTACAGGGGAGTGGGCTGCTCTCAACGTTGACGGACTCTACCTTTGCTGAGGGAAAGAGGGAGTGGGGAGGGAAATAAAATAGGCTCCACTTACCAGTTACAGGAAACGAAATCGGAACTACTTTTTTGTTTATTTTTTATTTGTTCTTTATTCTTTATTTGTTTTGAGCGCGATGGATTTTGGTCATTCAGAGTAAAAAAAAAGCTATTTAATGTGTGTGATTGCTCAAGGCAAAGTTTGACGCTCGCATCAGTGATTCTCACGGCAGATCAAAGCCCATTGACAGCAATTGCCGTGACTGCCGCGACTTATTTAGAGCCCTGCCTCAGACTTGTGGTAATCTTCCGATCGACGTTGTACAACAGCAAAGCTGCGGTCAGTGCGGAATAGAGAAAGCATTTCTGATCTATTAAATTTTGAACGTTCACCACCATTTTTTTTTGCCAGCGAGCGCGTTTGGAAGAGATATGTATGTACGATGATGGTCGCAGCGGCTTATTCCTTTGCAGTCTGATTAGTAGATTATGGATGCGAGATTATATATCGGCCATATCTTTGCATATAGAACAGACAGGATAATAATTTTGGTGTCTAATACTGTGTTTTCAGGGTCAAGGAATACTAATAAAGGATTGACTTGTTGATAAAATATACGCCTTTTGTTTTAGGGGCTGGTATCACAGTCACGTTCGATTTGTCGCTCATTTTTAACTTTCAACTGCTATTCTGACGTTTGTAATTTAGGTGGACGACTCCAATTCGATTCATTCGAAGGAAAATATTCCGACCTTTTGAGTGAACCTAATTGGAGTCATCCACCCAAATTACAAACGTCAGAATAGCAGTTGAAAGTTGAAAAATCGAACAGTGACCGACGGATGCTTGGATTTTTGCAAAAGCCTCATCCAGCAGAGTGGGAATGTCGTAGGGATTATGTATTTCAGAGTATCTTGACCAGCAACCCCCTTGAATGAACGCAGTGTCCCTAGTTAACTCTATACCCAACCTGATCTGGGTTTTGCAGTTTGCCAGCTGGTATAAACAAACTTTCAGCATCACTTGTAGTGACATGCGTATAGATAGGCGGAATTGAAGTGGATCACCGAACACGCATTTCCGTCATCTCGTACTGACAGTGGCCCAATTCTTGGTCTCGTGATGGGGGTGATTGGCTCTTGAGAAAGTCGGGTAGCTGGACGTGGAAGCAAGCACATTCTTCTGCATTAAATGGGTGATGGAACCGTAGTGTTCCCAAAGCTCGAGCTTGCAATGGAAAAAGTACACACAGGTACACGCACAGTACGCACAGGTGAAAGTTTTCTTTACCATTCTTTCTGAAAGTAGATGAATATTTATCCTTTGTTAATAATGTGAAATATTGAAAGAGAGGGACAACATTTTTAAAAATAATAATGTTTGAAAAATACACTAGACAAATACACTACAAGAATACAATGGAAAAAAAAACGACAATTATTTATTTAAGAATGTTAATGTTGTCTGTCCAACTGTTGTCCTTGGAGTCAAATTCCTTCCATTTAACGAAGTAAAGTATTTTTCCATCTTTTCCTTTCTTCTTACGTCGTACTTGTTCTTATTAAAAATAAACTAGCAGAGTTGCTTGATTCGCTCGCTCATTCCGCGTCGTCTCGCTACGCTCGAGGAGATTTCATGCTGCAACTCTTGTGCTGCTGATAGACATTCCACGTCTAAAACGATCTAGAAAATGGTGGAGTGCAGTACGCGTTTTTCGTAAGGCTTCACTGCATAAAAAAAATGATAACCGTAAATCATTCCAACAGTCTACCATCCGAGAGCTACTTGTGCGTCGATCCATACCTCCAGTAATTTCTTTGATTCCAATAGCATCGCAAAATCCTGTGCTGATTATTTCGACGCAAAGTAATTGTAAGTACTGCTCATAGTTCGTCCGTCACTTTCCAAAGCGCGCCTGCATTTCATCTATATTAAAAACATACGATTTGTTTGTTTGCACGTCTTTTACGTCTTCTTCTCTATAAGTAATCCCCTATGAAGGTGAGAGATAAAAGCTTGAGAGAGCAAAGCGAGAAACACATTGAAAAGGTTTATTTTACGTGGAAATCGATCGCACTGCTCGCTCAATCCACGCACCACCATGCTTCAGAAACACAAATGTTTAATACCCGTTTAAAACCAGGTTTCCATGCATCAAGTCAGTTGATACAAAACCAATTTTAATATCTACATGTGTTACGTTGCAAAATACGTCGTTCGTTTAGCTTATTCTTTTGCGTGCATCCATCTCCAGATCATCGCAGTGTATAACTAATAGCTTCAAGACGATCCATGCTTCATGTAATTAATTTCTAAGTACTGGTTATTGTACTGATTATGTCGATGTACTGATTATTTCGACGTAAACTAATTGCAAATGCCGCTCACAGTTTGTTTGTCACATTCCTCAGCACATCTACTTCTCACCTACATCATTTGAAACATACAATTTGTTTGTTTGCACGTTTGTACGACTTTTCCAGAAATCCCCTACGATGGTGAGAGATGAAAGATTGATAGAGCAAAACGAAACACACATTGAAAAAGTTTAGTTTACATGGAAATCGCTCGTTTTGCTCGCCACCCGCCTACATGCCTCAGAAACACGAAAGTTTGACACGAATTTTAACACGTGCATGAACAAACTATGACGTCATAAACAAACATGAAGAGGGTTAAAATAAACTTTGACGTTATTTTTTCAGGGTTTTTCACGTATTTGACGGTGATAATATCAAGTTACAGCGATGAAAATAGGCCTAAACTGAGTGCAATTTAATTATCTTCGTTTGGTCCTACTCCCATCTTTGTACCTGCTGTTCTGGAAGAGTAGAGGTACAAACACACGCGCACACACGCACATCATACGCCCTTAATGATGTAGATTGGGAACTAGAATTTTTTGGAGTATTGCTTCACCATATTTGTCTTTTAGAAAGCAAGCACCCAGTTGAGTTTTTTGCACTTTACGAATCGTGAAAACTTTGTTAGTAAAATTTTGCAAATACCCTTTATCGAAAATTTTAAACCTTTAGAAATCCTGACTTTATATCCTATGGCAAATTTGGGTTTATTCAACAACCGTCTAGTAATAGTCCATCTCAACAAAGGTTCGTGATGCTTGGTTACTTCCCTTGGTTTATGTTTTATGGTGGAATAAACCATGTTGTTGTAATTGGAAACTAACTCGTTGATAATGCGCATCCACTTGTAATTCCCCTGCCTGGTGAATCTTTTCCACATTTCAGTTTTAAGCATTCTGTTGAAACGTCTTACCAAGCTCGTTTTCATCTCAGAGTACGTATAGTACATGTTGATGTTTTATGACGTTTAAGTAGGGCTTTGAAGTCTTTGTTGTAGAACTCACTGCCTAAATTGACTTGTAAATTTTTAGGCGGCGGCACTCCTTTGAGTATCTTCTTGAAAGCTTTGGTAACGTCTATACCAGATTTAGATTTGACAGGAATGGCTCAAGCAAACTTGGACATGACGTTAATGCAGGTAAGTAGGTAGTTAAATCCTTTATTTAGGGTAGCGCAATTTCATTCCAAACCAAGTCAGCCTGCTATAGATCGTTCGGGCTCAGTACAATCACTTCCGTCTCGGAAATATTTTTCGGGTTGGTATGTGAAGTTCTTTTACGGGTTGATCCATTTTTTTTATTTCCCATTCTGAACCAAGTTTTTGTTTTAAGATTTTCTTAACGGTCGTAGCGACTAGTTTTTCCCTCCATGCCAGAGAAGGATCATCTCTCACTCTTTGAGTGTTGGTGATGAGAACGTCATCAGCAGCAAGCTGATCTTTTAAGTCAAAGCTCACGGAGTAAGCAATATTGTGTTCTTTACACGCTTCGTCTAGATTAATAACTTCCGGATCTTCTGAAGCCAATCGATTTTCCAGTTTAGTTCTTCGGCCGCAGTATTGGTACCCTGGTAAATGCAGTTCGAGCAGTAACTTATCTATGATTTTGTTTACAATTTTCTTCTCAGACTTGATAAAGGGAGTTCTTTTCGTTCCGTATACCTTGCAAAATACAACTCCCATCTGTCGGTTTTTTTGTGGTGATAGTAATAGATGGTTCGGGCCCGTTAGAAATGCGACGTTCACATTGGATGCAATAACTAGCCTTGATATTTTTTGTATCCATGGTTCTTTGTTTTATGTTTTTTTTTAAACTAAACCTAAGTTTTGATAATTCACCCTCTTTTCCTGAGCAGTTATAATTTGTCTTTGCTACATTTCTGATAAAATTTCAGCCACCTCGTTTCTATGTCCGTAATAGCCGGCCAAAGAAGATTTATACAAAAGCCTGAGTTTTTTTTCAAGTCATTAAGATCATCGTAATTTTTGTAATGGACTCTGCTTGAATGATCCACTTTTTAAACCATGCCCGTCCCTTTTTTCTTCCATTTCGTGTCTTCCCAAATTGGCGTGCTAATTGACGTGTATTTGGCACCACGATTGGATTTGGGTTTACGAGTGGCGAGGTCGTTGTTTTAATAAATGGCGTGATTTTTTTTAACATGGCCGAGCAATCTGCTTTTACTTTTGGTGCATAGGAGGTTTCTTTAAAATCTTTGAAAACTAGCAAATTTCAAAGTTTGCGTTTGTAATAATAATAATAATAATAATTTGTTGCTGGAGCAACAGGACTGGCAAGGACCCAGGGGGGTCACTCACTGCCAGCCTAAAAAGGGGGCAGAAGCAAATATACGAATATAAAAGCACGACGGGAAGGTGTAACAAAAAGTAATGAATGGGATTATGAAAGTGCTAAAGTAATAATAAAAGCATGCGTACAAATTAAACGTAAAACAAATTTAAAATAGCATGGCCAAATGAATTGGAATAGGTTGGGTGGATAGGGTCACGACTGCCTTATCACCAAGGTTAGACCTACCAGGGACACAGAGATCCCCGATGGCATCGCCAGACGTGTAGGACAGGCAGGGTAGGGGAAATGGCCGACTGTCTCAGATAATCAACAATTAAGATTTTTTTAAAGAATGTTAAATATCACCCAACATAATGTGATGTCACTACATTAAAACATAAAAACATCATAAAAAAAGCTGATAAAACAACCAATGTAATAACAATAATATGAAGTTCATTGCAGTTAAATGTAGTGGGCTTAAGACCCAGCTCAGAATAAAAACTATACAGAATAATGGTACTATATTAAAATTATATAAAAGAAAAGAGGAACGCACGCACATAAAAATACTGTTCAGTGAACAGGCGTTAAATTTTAAAAACAATACACAATTTTAAAAATATGGATACAAATATAATATAAGCTGGACAGCAGCAGTTGGTAGGTCCATTACCCGCTTCGACACAAATATTCTGTTAGGTCCAATTTGTACAAAAGTTTTTTGAAAACATTGACCGATGGAGCTGATACAACGTTTGAGGGTAGTCTATTCCAGCAGTTAACAACACGGTTACAGAAAAAAATACTTGCGGCAATCGGACTTGCTTATATTAATCCTTAGTTTCAGTGAATGACCTCTTGTCCGTTCGCAGCCATGGATTAAAAAGTATTGATTTGGGTCGACATCATATAAGTTGTGGAGGAGTGAGTAGGTCAAGGCAAGATCAATAACGAGTCTACGCAATTCAAGTGATGGAAGATTGAGGGCCATTAGGCGTTCCTTATATGAGTTATTGTACATGCCAGGGATCAACTTAGTAAAACGCAGCTGTACCGATTCAAGGTGGTCGATACACACTGTATCCCACACACTGTTCCCCCTCGACTACTACGTCATTCTCAAAAATTTTAACTACTTTATTACCGAAGGTCAGTTCACCTTTTTTTGTTTCATACTGTAACCCGAATACTGGGTCAGTCTTACCAAGAAAAATTTAGTTGTTTAACCAATATTCTGACCAGGTCACAAACTATCGAGGGACCTTAGATTGGATACGTTAGTGAGTTCAGGCGGGGTAGAAATGTGTCTATGTTGCACCGAAGAATATGTAGGGATGACTTTAGGACCGGTGCTCGTAGAGCCATTTTCGGTTTTGGTCTCGAGAGGAATTCACATTATTGGGGCTTGAGTTGGGGTTGAATGTTTGCCGAGACTAAAATCGTGAGGAGTTGACCATGTCTTCTAACTAGGAGTAATGGCTTCGGAAGGAGACAGTGATAAACCCAATGCATCGTGGTCATCCTCGACAGTTTCTTCCTTTTTGTAAGCTTTAATCGGTGTAGTGTGCGTGTGCACGTAAACAGTTTTTATCCCACAGACCGATATTGATTTCATAGCACCAACTGTCGGTTTCAGAGTGCTTACTACCGGCCTAAAAAATTCGTGTAGCTATTCTTCTTGCTCTCTCTCACCCAAACGTTGATCAACGGGGAAACGAATTAATAAATTTGCGTTGTCTCTGACCACTTGTTTTGGAATTTTTGTGTAGGACTCACTACAATAAAAACATCAGCGTTAGAATGATGCTCTTGAGCAAAGTAACATTCGATCTTTTTTGTTTGTCCAAAAGGATCAGGATAAAAAAGAATCAGGTTTTGAAATTTTGGGCCCAGTTCATTGGGTGAAACTAAATCTATTTGTGAATCATGAAAAAATGCAATGTTCCGTCCAATGTTTTCCTCAATGTCAGCAAATACAGGGTGATTCATAAATTACTGAAAAACAGGCGTATGAACGTAGGCCTATAAAATGTAGTCCTATAAGTTGTAGGTCTATAAAATGTAGGCCTAATTTTATTAGCAGATGAAACAAAAACCTTTGTTCAGTCTAATAAAGGCTTGCTATGTGCTTTCTTTGAATTATTTGTGTGGATCTCCACCTGCACTTCACGGAGACATTTTATAATTGTGTTGTAGCCAGCTGCGTGATGTCAGGTCGTACGTGTAGTTTTACAATTTCGTCGTCGCCACCTTCTTTGAACGTGTAAGTTGAGTGTTAGGTTGGAACGTGTAGGCCCGTGAAACATGCCCCCGAAGTACACTAGTCCTGCTTTGTGGTATGGAAGGAGCCAACTTCCAAACCATTGCAGCAGTTATTGACCAATTTCATGCCATCCAGACAGAGATATAGTTTGTTCCACATTATGCTTTCAGAAAACTGACTGTATGAGGCCACGTTTCCTTCACTACGATTGCAAAAACATGTGAATATCACACATGTATAGAGTCTACACAGTTACTCTTACAGTCTACGAGTGGAATATATACGTGTTTTTGTACTCAGAGCTGCAGGAAACGTGGTATCATGCAGTCAGTTTTCTGAAAACATAATGTGGAACAAACTATAGGCCATGTTACAACACAGTCAATACGTTTTTGCAGAAATGTAAGTCAACAGGGTCTGTGGCAGACGACGGGTAGAATTTGGTCGTCCACGTTTGGCTACAGATGAAAAATTATACTTGCTATAATTGAGTCTATTGAAGCAACCCTCGAACATCACAACGAGACCTTGCCCAGCATATTAATACCAACCAAACAACCAGCCATAGAATCCTTATGGAACAGTGGTACCATGGATACAAACCCGTCACTCCACAACACCTTGATGAGGAGGACTATTATAGAAGACTACGATTCGCACAATGGGCTGTTGAAACCATTGATGGTGATGCCACATTCCTACGCCATCTGGCAATGACTGACGAGGCCAATATTTCATTACGCATATTACCGTATCACAAACCCACATCACACAATTGAGGGCCACCACCTTCATAATTCCAGCACAAATGTTTGGTGGGGGTTTGTGGGTTCACGGTTGATAGGACTTCATTGATGGACCATTAAATGCTGAACGATATTTACTACTATAACCATCCATTGATGAGGAAGTGCGGCTTGCCCATCTTAATACCGTATGGTATTAGCACGATGGGGCTCCTTCTCACTTTGGACGCAATGTACAGAAGTGATTGGATAAGACCTTTGGTGGCAGGTGGATTGAGAGGGAAGGAGCAGTAGAATGGCCACCCAAATATCCTGATATAACCCCTCCAGACTTCTTCCTATGGGGCTATCTGAGGAACAGGCTAGGCACAGCACGACATCACCCGGGACTGTTCAGGAGCTAAGGCAATGTATTGTTGAGATCTGTCAAACAATTACACCATATATGATTAAGGGAGTTTGGTGAAATCTTGATCAAAGGCTTTGCCATTGCATTGCAGTGCAAGGCGGATACTTCGAAAATGTAGTGTTGAATTAACGTGGATGTGGCTTGCTCTCATTCAGAACCAGAAAATATATAATGATTATTTCCGACATCGGAGCAATGTCGGCGTTCAATCTGGCAGTTACGTTGTTTATTAGGCTAGCTAAAGCAAGCTACATTGCACTGCTACATGCACTACGGTTGAACATGTCAACGCATTTCAATCCTTTTTAGTTACGTGTTGAAACCCTGAGTTCAGGATATTCATTAGATTTGACTAAATTGTTTAGAGGTTTGCAAGGTTTTTGGTTAACCAATTCAAATGCAGTGCAATACACGAATATGGTTGGAAATAACAACGAATTTCAAACCTTTTCGGTTACAGGGTTCAAATCCTGGTTTCACAATAAAATGTTGCACAAAGTTAATGAGGCAGGATATTAGATGAGCACACCAGATTTGTAGCTTGGGTACAAGTAGGGGCAGTGCTATTCCTGTTGAGAACATGTTATTTCTAGGGGGGGGGGTATAACGTAAGGTGCACTGTACGAAACTTGAAGTAATCGTGTGAACATCATCATTTTATAAGGTCTGTTATAGGCCTACGTTTTATAGGCCTGCATTTCATAGGCCTACGTCTTAGTGCCTATTTTTCAGTACTTTATGAATCACCCTGTATAGATTGCAAAGGTTTGTACTTTGATTGACATAAAGTTTTACTGTAAATAAATAACTGGTCATAGTCGAGCCATGTTTCCTTACAGATGAAATTTTACAGTAAGTTAGTTTTTCCTCAATTTGTGGGGTGTATAATTAGACATCTGGTATTCGAAGGTAGAAGAAATAGATGGTTTTTAGGTTCTTTCTTAGGTGTGAAAAAGTCGTAGTTTTTAATTTCCTTACTTTTTTTATTTACACGTTTTTCTTATGTTTATGGCGATACCAAACCCATGAAATCTTCATCGGAAAAATTATCGTTCCAATATGGCACCCAATATGGCGACCAAACGGCCATGTTTTAGACCACGTGACCAATTGTTTTTAACACTTCTGTAGGTGTGTAACACACTGGTCTATTCCGACATTTTTTGGATATTGCGGGAAAAAGCTCTTGTGACGTCACACTCTACGCGTAGGCGCCCCACCGACGTCACGTATTTCTGTGACCTGTGGATCCAACATGGCCGCCGTTTTCGATCTAATGAAAGTACGCGACTCGGGACTAACAAACTAATGAATACTAATTATAAAACGTAAGTCGGCTCCGAACGTAAAAAGTGTGTTCGTGTGTTTTAAGCTACCGAATTCCAATCGACAATATAACTGAAAATGAGCACTAGATGTCGCACGGCCATGGCTAGCTCAAAATGGTAACCATGGTAACGAGTAAGTACGGCTTCTATGCACGACCCCGGCGGCTGATAATAGCATGAACCGTCTCAATTGTTCTTCTTTGGTATCAACGTCTGCGCCAGCTATTTTTCGATGCCTACGGTT
Organism: Lithobius niger; assembly: GCA_023313725.1. Lineage (NCBI taxonomy): Eukaryota > Metazoa > Arthropoda > Chilopoda > Lithobiomorpha > Lithobiidae > Lithobius > Lithobius niger. The sequence continues at coordinate 14,734 of JAHWFP010013694.1, forward strand.
GTTTATTATTTACGACGACAAGTCAGTTCAAGCTGTAGGCCTACAGGTTTGTCGGCAGTTGTTGTACAGCAAACACCGCTTCGGTACCAGTCCAACAGACGACCACCACCAACCAGAATTTTGAGTACGTTACTGACCGGTGTTTAGCCATAAAATGCTTGGTTATTTCAGCGACTTATTTGATCAAAGCATAGCTGCATTGCATTATGTTCTTTTATTATTTGGTTTCCTAATAAAGTTGTTAATTCGTCATCATATAACTCCTATCCTGTTTGCGTTGTTTACATAGTGCAAGCGCTGCGAAGCCAAACGATAATTATTGTGTAATCTCGTTAAAATTTTAACAGACGAAATTACTACATACACAATTTCCGTAGTGTAAACGTAGTGTATGCCGGGGCTTCACATAAGTATTTTCTCCCCTTTTTAACAGAAACAATAAAGACGTTTATTTCTATTTTACATTCTCACCCCCCCCCCCCCCCTATTGCTCAGGGAGACGGGGGTTGCGAATTGGTTGCAAATTAGTCTGACAGCTAGATTACTTTTTGCCTTCCACCCCGTTTGGTGCGTGACGTTACAAATTTACTAGCTCCCCCAAAGTCCGAACGGTCCTCTCTTCGGTTGTTTCTTCCCCCCCTGACAATACCATTCATTAGTATTTTACTTCTTTCTTTTAACTTTTTTCAGTTCTACCTGTCCACCAACTACCCCCCCCCCCACCCCAGTTGATCTTTGCAATTGGCAACATCGTTCAGTGTCGTAAATCAATATTTCTCTGGGAAGGGGTAAATTTTAGGTACCGCCCCCCCCCCTTACCCCCCCCCCCTGCTGTAAAACGTGTGACCACTTCATTTACTGTACAATTATTTTTTTTGCTGTATGTAATCTATGGCTGCATAAAAAGTTAGAAAATAGCGAATAAAAAGTTATTTCAAGGATTTGTACGGTTCCTTCGATCGTCCCCCCCACCCTCCTTTAAGCCAGTACGGTAGAGAAGTTCAGGGAGGTTGTTTGATTTTAAGGAGCACGAACTCAGCACGAATACCAAACTGTCCTACGACGATGAGAGGACTTTTGTGATAGATGTGGCAGTAATACAGAAAAAATAAAAATAAAAGCTGTTGGAAGTTCGGCTGGAATTTTAATTATCCGTATTAATAATGTTGTTGGCTAAAGCCTGCTGGGAAACACTTGTTTCTTAATCCACCGTTTGAGAAACGACGTAAATATCCTAAGGGCCTCACAAAAACAATACCGTTTAGCATCATGGTAGGTAGACATAATACATTGCGCAACGCAACTCAATGAATTCGTAAAACTCTCACGCACATGCGTACAAAAGTACGCATAAAATCAGAAGCTCCAGTGACGTCATTTGGCGGGAAAAAAGATAATGAGCTCGGGAATGACCAACCTTTCGTAATACTATCGTTCCACGCGACCTTGGCGTGTAATAAGACTCAGCAGTCAAATTTATGGTACATAAAAATGCATATGTGACAAGAGATAGCTGTTAGACTAGTGTCTTTTATTCAATCAAACCCTCTCTAAGAAAGCCTCTCAGAACTTAATTGCATTTGATACGACAACAAGTGACTTTGGTAAAAAAAAAATAATAAATTGTTGTGTTAAGTAATAAAGAGAAAAATGGGAAATTATCCCCTTCAATTTGTATCACGGCATTTATTGCACAAACCTTCCTACATCAAAGTACCATTACAGAAAACATGGCAGGTACTTTGTTATGTGTGTGTAGCTGTTTTGAATATGTTTTAAATCATGTATCAAGACTCATCCATACAAAAGATGAAAATAATTTTATGCCTACATGACATACTACCTCCTCCGCCTTTTGTTATATATGGTAGTGAGTTGTTGTGTTGTGTGTTGTTTATATACTTCCTTCTAAGGATAGTTTGATTATTTCTTTGTTAAGGGTAGGCCATAAGTCCAGCTTTGAAAATTACTAATTCCCTGATCTGAAATTTACAATTCCGACAGCAGTTGTTGAAAACGCATAGTAATTACTGTCAGGTAAGAGCATAAAATGTACGGTAAAATTGTAGGATGTTACGCTATTTTTCCAAATAAATGCTTAGTGGCCCTGAATTTGACAGACTGTAATACGTAAGCTATATTGAATTGTGACAAGTGATTCATTTTTTAAAGTTGTTGCACGTCCTTAGTTAAACCTGCTTAAACGACTTATTTTTCGGTCATAGTTTCGCATCGCAGCCATGAATAAGATCCTTGGCTGCGCTTCTCCCTTAATGATGTGTTTCGTGTGCTTAGCTGAAAGTCGTGATATGCTTAGGTAAGTTTATTTGAATTGTGTGAGTAATTTTCATAACTGGAACTCACCTATGTAATATTCATGCCAGTTAAAACATTAAAAGGGCAAGGCACAACGCACAGGCCAAGATAAAAACACACTGGCAGCTGATATTTCAGGACATACTGGTCTCATTAATTAAATGATAAAAAAAATTAAATAAAATAAGTGTGAAGCCTGCAGAGCTGAGAACAGGAATGAGGGAAACAGGAAGCAGACAGCAGGAAACAGGCAGTGGACATCATGATTGTGGCATCAGGATTGATGCAAACAGGAAGTGGGGCAAAAAACAGAAACATAAATAAAAAATAATTAAATAAATTTAAAAAAAGAAAAAGAGGGTTTTAGTTTTAAAAAGTTTATTGTAAGGGATGTTTTGTGGTCTGAAGGAAAACCCGCTTACGTAATTTATGCTGCAAAAATTTGGTTTGTTGTCGAGTAAAATTTTTAATGTTGTTCGAAAAATTTCTTATCCAGTCATAAATACTAAAGTGTTTGGATATTGTAAAGTTGAGGCTGTTGAAGGAGAATATAGAAAAGTTTCTAAGTTTCTCCTTCACCAGCCTCAACTTTATAATATCCAAATCCCACAACACTTTGGGATTTCTGACTGGATAACAAATTTTTCAAACAGCGTTAAGAATTTTAAAGTAAAATTTTGCAGCATAAATTACGTAAGCGGGTTTTTCTTCAGACCACAAAATATCCCTCATAGTATACTTTTTAAAACTAAAACACTCTTTTCCTTTTATTTGTTTATTTTTTATTTGTTTATTTATTTTTTTTTATTATTTATTTATTTGTTTATTTTTTTCTGTTGTTCTTTGCCCCACTTCCTGTTT
>JAHWFP010013695.1:0-15198 GCA_023313725.1 Lithobius niger
TCCCAGCTGCATGAGGACGCACCAAATTTTCACTCAATAATTAAGGAGGTCGTGGCTTGTTTAGTTTCGTTAAAAGAAATGCCGTTGTGCAATTTCTTCGTTTGGTGCAAGCAAGTGCTAGATAGTAGACAGAGCTAGATGTTGCCAGATTCTGCATACTTTCGGTGATAGTGCCACTATAACAATTTAGTAGTTTTATGGCCTTCATGCGGCAAAATGTATGTACAAAATTAACCATGTCTTACGTTGTTGCGCGAGCAGTGAATACTATGACCGTAATGCACTAGTCAGAACTTTAAGAAGCCATTAGTTCAGAAGTTTTGCAGCAGTAGGTTTTGTTAAATATCGTAATTTAGGGGTGTGTGCTTTGTTTGGAGCAGTTAAGTGTGCCGAGAGTGCACCTAGACGGACACACGTGATAACGTTTCACTAGAGGGCAGCACCAATAGGCTGCGCTGCTGCCTTTTCTTTTCTTTACATAAGGGACCGGTTATTATTTATTGGTGGGGGGGGGTGGAAATAAAAATGTGACCACCAAATTTTCTATGACTCTCCCTTCGAGACTTTGAAAAAATCTTGACTTCCCACTGAAGGTCCAAAAATAATGTGCGAAGCCTATTGTGACTGTCTGTGGATGAGTTTTTTTTTGCCAGACAGTCAAAGCGTTAGCCAAATTAAGTAAGTATCACTCCGCACCGACTGTTACCATTAGCTGTAAAGAAAACGTGTCTCGTTTTTAACGAAAAGACATGTTCGGTTAAAAATGTTTTATAATGCATCGATGTTTCTTACACCCATCTCTTGTCGAGATTCAAACAATAAGTATGATGAACACACCGTTTGTTTGTTTCCCCCATCCATAACATAGTCAGCAAGTGAAAGACGGAAGAAGCCAAGAAACCAGGTGCCAAGGCTTTTCTACAAAGTTCATTATACAAACTATACTTGCAATATTGGCACTAATAGTTTCAAAGTCTTGTAAATACTCATATCATGGGGAGGGGGGGGGGGGGTTGGAGAAGCTGAGGCATTTTAGAATTTTGACTGTTGAAAGGGCCTTTTTTGAGGTTCAAAAATGACCTTTTTTTTGTTTAGTCAGTGTTTTTTCGTGACGCGACACGGCGCGCGCCATACTTTTCGAATGACCCGTTTCATTAGTTATGCCTTTCAATTTCGACAAGGATTTTACTGATACATGATGTAACAACTCTACTCCTTTTTTTTCCATTTTAGTTTTGAGTTTATGTTTTCAGCCCTCTGACTCAAAGCAAAATGCATACGGTGTACGCTACTTCTAAAAAAAAAGGAAGCTGCAGAAACGATGTGAAATTTGTAAAAATGGCATGCATGTATTACTGTTTTGACTTTTAACCCTTTAATAGGCAAACTGACTCCTGTGACTTCTTTTTCTGAGTCAGTCGCGGGATTCGATCCGGCATCCAGTCGGTTTGGAGACGACGTTACCACTGGTGCTTGCCCGCCGAGTTTGGGGTTCTGGAACCCCTTACATAGATTGGGCGCGCCTTTGGACTGTTTTCCGATTACCCAGTGATACGTAGCTGTACGGTAAAGAGGCAGTTAAAGGGTTAATGCTGCGTAAAGAAAAAAGAAAAAAAGTTGCTTAAGAACCATTTATACGAGTTATTTCTGATAAACCATTTCGACTATTGTGCATTCGGTAGAACTTTTAAATTAATAAAATACGAATAAATAATTTACTTCACAATTATGTGTAAAACGGCTTCAGGCCACGTGGGAAACCATTTATTATTTTCTTTTATTGGTTGGGGGGGGGGGGGAGTGAAGGGAAACATTTATAATTTGTGAAGTAAAGAACAAAAGTCAGAAAAATACAGCAATGTGATGCAGAATATTGGATTCTTTTTTTGTGTTTGAAGACATTTGTTTTGTGAAACTTGGGTTAGAGGGCCATTACGTTGGCTGGGCCGGTGGGCCAAGTTGCTGCCAGTCCGCCCCTGGTTTGGAGCCTGGAGGCGTAAAGGGGATGGATGGCGTGGGAGGGTGCGTAAGTACGAAAATATTGTTATAATCATTGTTAGTATTGTCGGCATCGTCTCTCATTGGACGGCCAAAGTTCGTACAATGAGAATGTGTATCCTGACGTGCGTGCCTAGGCACACACTAGTGTATCACGATAAATCTAAACAACGTTGCAAAGAAATTGTATCATATCAAAAACCAAAACTGGTAAAAGGGCCCGCCAAATTCCGAATGGTTCGGCCCTTAAAAGGAGTGATATCAACACACCAAAACATTCGCCAAGTTAGTCGTACCGCTTAATAGTTCGAAGGTTAAATGAAAACTAGAACTATTTTCGGTAGCAATGTTCAAGTTTTCATTTAACGTCCAAAGTATTATTCGGTGCGATTAAGTTGGCGAATGTTTTGGTGTGTTGATATCACTCCTTTTAAGGGTCGAACCATTCAGAACTTGGCGGCCCCTTTTACCAGTTTTGGTTTTTGATATGATATCAGTCCCTTTTTTTTAAATGTGTATTAAACTCAACTCCACTACCGTGCAGATGTGTAATAAAGTGGCACGTCAACAAGAAACTGGTTTTCAACAATTTGCTACTACCTTTTGCCTATAGGCTGAACCATTCTCAACTTGGTCCCCTCTTTATAGGTTTTTGGGTTGGTTTTAAGTTTGTTGTAATTTGTTTTATTTCGTTAGTTTTGGTGTGTTGGTGTCAGTCCTTTGAAGGGCCGAACCACTCTCAACTTGGTGGCCTCTTCACCAGTTTTTGGGTTTGTTTATTTTGCTTTGTTTTTAGAGTTGATTTATTTTTCGTGAATTGGACGTGAATACAATTTCTTTGGCAACTTTGTTTAGATTCATCCTACTACACTAGGCTGGGAAGGAAGATCTCCTAGCTTTTTTTCAAAGCCGTTTCTGCGGCGGTCCACCACCGCCATCTTGGATGTTTTCTATTCTGACGCCTGTTCTGGGTCGGGGTAAGCCGCGGTCGATGGTGACGAGTTATCGTCCAATTGCCCTTTTGTCCTGCGTCCGGAAGGTTTATGAACGGCTGCTGGTCAGGCGGCTTGAATGGGAACTTGAGGCCTCTGGTCGGCTTTTTCCAGCGCAGTTCGGTTTCCGGAGTAATCGTGGGGCGCAAGATGCTATCCTTTACCTGGAGTCCAACATCCGTAGTGCATGGGCAGTTGGTGAATTTGTTGTAGGCGCCTTTCTCGACATTAAAGCGGCATACGATATGGTCGACGTTCAATGGGTTGGTTTTGCTCTTCATGAGCTGGGTGTGAGCCCGCAACTTACACGTGCCATTATGGCCTTGCTTGGTGAGAGGACCTACGCAACAAGGGTAGACGGGCATTGGTCAGCGACGCGGTCTGCAGACAGGGGCCTCCCTCAGGGGAGTTGCCTCAGTCCGATCTTGTTTGCAGTAGTGCTGAATACCGTTTTGGTGAGTTTGAACGCATCAGCGTGGCTTGTTGTGTTGGGTCATTGTGGCGGGTGGAAGTTTACGCACCATGTTGCAGATTCTAGAGTCCACCATTGCCAAAGGGACCTGTTAAAATCTAGGGGCATGGTGCTCTCTACGGCAAAGACTGTTTTGATGATCTTCTCTAAGGGTCCTCCTCTTGTGGGTTCTATCACGGTTGGTGATTCGTTGGTGGTTGCATCAAATAGTGTTAGATATCTGGGCGTGCATCTCGACCCCACCTTGTCCTGACAGAAGGAAGTGGCCACTGTCAAGGAGGCTGTGTCATCCCGTCTCCGGATCCTTAAGTCCTTGACGACCAATGGTCTTGTTGCTAGAAGGTCAGTAGTGACCTCTATCTACAGATCGTACGTCAGGGCGTGTGTGGATTTTCACCTGCCATTCCTCGCCTGTGTGGGGGGGCTGGGGGGAATCCAGGTGTCAATTAATGACTGTCTCTGCACAGTAGTGGGTGCTCTGCCGTCAACCACCGTCCTGCCTCTACAGGTGGAGGCGGGTGAATGCCCTCTGTATCTCAGAGCCAGGGAGCTGCTTTTGGCCCTGTCGACCTCGCTCAACACCAAGAACTCTGACAAACAGCAAGCGACTGGGTCATCCATGCCCCTCGCAACAGCACGCAAACACTTGGTCGCTTGGTCTGGGTGCATCCCTGTTGCTGCGCCAGCCTCTGCAGGGGTTTCTGGCGCCCAGTTTTGCGCCCCCTTTTCGGCCATGGGTCTGGTGTGGGGTGATCGCATCTGTCTTTGATGTTGGGCCACGCCCAGGAGTTCCGCGCATTTACTGTGATGCGTCGTTCCACAGTGAGCGATGGGTGGGGTGGGGGGGGGGGGGGCGGGGGTTTTCATCCCAGAACTTCGTTTGGGGAGGTGCTTTTCCTTGCCAGGACTGCCTTCAGCTTTCTTGGGGGAGCTGGTTGCTTTGTGCATTGCTCTTGATGAAGGACTTGATCTTGGTTTCCCTGCTTTTGCTGTGTTTTCGGACTCAGCGGCCGGGATTGCGTTCTTGAGGCGAACGTTTGCCACCCTGCGCGTAGAGCATCCTATTTGTGTTGAGATTGGCAGGAAGTTGTGGGCAGCCCTGCGAAGGGGAGTGGAGGTCTCCATCCAGTGGGTGCCTGGTCATTCTGCAGAGTTTGGCAACGAGGTTGCGGACGGATTGGCAAAGGAGGGTTGCAATGGTGGTGTGAATGTTGTGTGTTGCCCTGTTGTGCCACGGGACTTGCGACCGGTGCTTCGCTCTCTGTCGCAGCAGGCATGGCAGGTTGCTTGGGAAGGTGGGCGCACTGGTCGACACCTTTTTGAGGTGCATCCGCTCGTGTCGTCACCTCTCTTTCTGGAGAAGATTTCGTGGAAGGATGCACAGCTTTTCACCAGGTTACGCACGGGCCATATTCTACTGCGGTCACACATGTTCCGGCTGGGGTGGTGTGATGATCCAATTTGTGCTTGTGGGTCAGGGGAGGAGACTGTGTCTCACTTTCTCTTTTCCTGCTCGTTGTGGGCCAGGTTTCGGACGCATGCCGTTTTCGGCCCTGGATGGTCTCTCGGTAAAGCTCTTGGGTTGGTTGCTCGTGGGAAAGGGTTTCGGGATGCGGTAAGGGGTGTAGTTGTTTTTTGTGACCGAACTGGTCGTTTTGGCGGCGGGGGAGGCTAGTGTTGCTTGTTGCACCGTGTGGTGGGAGACGGTTGCTGGCGTGTGGTGGGGAGGTGAGTGAGTGGCAGTGTATGTCTTTGGATGTTGGTGTGTGTGTGTGTGTGTGTGTGTGTGTGTGTGTGCGTTGGTGGCAGAGAGGGTAGCATTGTTGTTAGGAATTAAGTTAATTTGTAAGGTAGAGTAGAACGTGAGGGGTCATGCCCGTGTAAGCTCTCGTATAAATAAATCAAATCAAATCAGTATACACGTTGTCATTATCCGAACTTTGGCTGTCCAATGAAAGACGATGCCGACAATACTAACAATGGTTATAACAATATTTTCGTACTTACGCCCCATCCCATGCCATCGTCGTTACACCCCTAGGCTCCAAACCATAAAAGGTACGCAGTTCGTATCAAACTGTAGCTATTCGTCCAATTTCATGGCTGGAAGCCTTCCAGTTATCTCGTTATCGATGAATATTCACCCTATGAAAATTAACATGGGGATGAGCGGACTAGAATTAGCTAGCTAGCAGTAACACATTTTCAACGTTATTGAGGGTCAGATTTTGCATTGAAATCAGCTTAGCTTGCATTTCTACACGAGTTAATTTATGTCAGGTGGGTCATTGCTTTTGTACCGCATTATTATTTTTCCCCAAGTACCTGAAATGTGCCCAACTATGCTTCAAGATATAAGACACTGACGCTATGGCGCCGCGCTACAATGGTTTACAACCTCGACAGATGAATTGATGTGGAGTTTGTTGTGATGATTGTTGCCTAACTTGGCGCGACACACTAGCGTGTGTCTAGATTCACGTCCAATTCACGAAAAATAAACCAACTGTAAAATCATAGTAAAATAAACGAAGCCATAAACTGGTAAAGTTGCGACCAAGTTGAGAGTGGTACGGCCCTTCAAAGGAGTGATATCGACACACCAAATCTAACTAAATAAAACAAATTACAACAAAATTAAAACCAAACCAAAAACCTATAAAGAGGTGACCAAGTTGAGAATGGTTCGGCCTATAGGCAAAAGGTAGTAGCAAATTGTTAAAAACCAATTTCTTGTTGATGTGGCACTTTATTACACACATCTGCACGGTAGTGGAGTTGAGTCAATACACAATTAAAAAAAAAAGGAGTCATATCATATCAAAAACCAAAACTGGTAAAAGGGGCCGCCAAGTTTCGAATGGTTCGGCCCTTCAAAGGAGTGATATCAACACACCAAAACATTCGCCAACTTAATCGCACCGAATAATACTTTGGACGTTAAATGAAAATTAAACATTGCTACCGAAAGTAGCAATGTTCTAGTTTTCATTCAGTAGTGGCGCCAGCCAATTCCAGATAGGGGGCAGCAATGATTCCCCGAGAGGGGGGGGGGGGGGGGGAAAAAAAAAAAATATTTTGTTTATATTTGTACTTCTTTAGCAGGGGTCCGCCGAACCCAGCTAGGGGGTAAGCTCCCCCAGCAGGGTGAGCCCCGGAAGCTGAAGCATTTTACGCTATTTGAGGACCTATTTTGGGCTTTCCGAGACACGTTTGCACCACATTGTTAAGCAAATGTCGGATGTTTTTCGTAAACATTCTTTAGCATGAGAGGTCATAAAAACCTAATTGTGACAAAAATTTTTTTTACACATTTTATTTACAAATTATATTAACTGATGAATTAATTTTTTTTAAATATTATTAAATTAAGGTTAACTAACACTGAATAATTTAGGTTTGAAAAATATTTAATCATAGCGAGAACACACAGTTGGCCGTCATTCGTGTTGTGCGTTGGGCTTTTAAAATCGGGCCTTCTCCTTTTAGAAATAACTGGTAAGCCATTGGCATCCCAAACGTGTCTCACAACTAAGGTACATGGAGTTGACGGTCTAACGCAGCAAATCAATTTTCAGTTTACCCACTTACTTTACACGATTTTCGCTCAGTTCATTGGTATCACGAATTCAAATGACGAAAACTTAACTGGAATCCTTAACAACTTTTGTTTTGTACATATTTAGTTAATGTTTCTGCATTAATTACGACAGCTCTTAAATATGAAAAAGATGTTGACTACTGAAGCAAAACGGTAAACTATTTTGAGCGTTTCCTCCCCACATTTTTACGAATTTTATGTCGTCGTGTGGACTCAGTCTTCCGGCTGTTCCCCGACGACAATCTCGGTTACTCCCCGACAGGAGGGCAAGACTTCCCCGACGGGCAAGACTTCCCTGCCCCTCCTGTGGTGCCACCACTGTTTTCATTTAAGCTTCGAACTTGGCGAATGTTTTGGTGTGATGATGTCACTCCTTTGAAGGGCCGAACCATTCGAAACTTGGTGGCCCCTTTTACCAGTTTTGGTTTTTGATATGATATAAACTATAACTAGTTCTAGTTACTAGTTTCTAGTAACTAGAAACACATTTGCAACGTTATTGAGGGTCAAATTTCGCATTGAAATCCGCTTAGCTGACATTCCAATACAAGGTAACTTACAGGCCGGTCATTGCTCTCTATTTTACCACAATTTAAAATTTTGTACCACATTGTTATTTTTCCCCAAGTTCCTGAAATGTCGCAACTATGCTTCAGGATATAAGGGGTCGTTTATGCAACTACAAGTTTCTCGCTTACTAGCTTTCACTTGGTTAATACTAAATCTGCTGGCTGCTTCTCGCGTATACCGAAGAATGTGGCTTTCAAGTTGTCTATACGTGGTAACCATGGCAACAACACGGACGCAAATCTCCTCCTCGTGCCTTGCGACACGACGTACGAAGCATGCAACATGACAGCGTCGATTTAAGACAACTAGAAGACTAAAATTGCAGGCCCTGCACCTGCTTAATTTTAGTTTTTATTGCCTAACAGAAAATATATACATTACCTGTTTTTTTGTAGCGTTTCCCTCGTTCTGAGCATTTATTTCCCCTAGAAGCTTGAAAGTTGGCTTCCCAGCTGGGTTTGTACCACTGCGCATGCGCAGGATTGGGCTGGCTATATATACTCGGCGCAGCCGTCCGTTGGCATTATTTCTCCTCACCCAGAACTTTGTCCATGGAGGGGTGGCCTGGGTGGGACCTAAGGTAATGTTTATTTTCGGTTAGGCAACAAAAACTAAAATTAAGCAGGTGCAGGGCCTGCAATTTTAGTCTTTTTATAGCCAACAAAAATATATATTACCTGTTTTTTATAGCGGACTTTGTTACCTCGGAGGAGGGCTAGCTTTGCTTTCCCCTCATGTACAAGCCGGCATCCCCGGGAACGAATCCCTGTCGAAGACCACCCTAAGTCCTAGACCAATTTCACTAATAGTCGAAACCCCTCGCGGACTGAGGAGCAATCCGCGATCTGGAAAAGGTTATCTTCTAAGTGAGGTCGGGCAGTGCAGTGAATTGATTATAATTTAGTAAGGTTAAAAGAAGAGCAAGAAGGAACCGCATGCAGGAGTCTTAACACTGTGGGGTACAAGATAGGAAATCAGATAAAATTCCGAAATCGCCTACCGTGTTGGGAATGATGGTGCTCCTAAGTGTGAAGCGGACAGGCGGATGGTGCTTGTCGATGCAAGTTCCTTAGTAGGCTTGAGGAGCGATGGAAGGTGTGTGAAGTGTGCAGGCGGGTGATGAGTGTCCCTATGATTAGATGACGTGAAGGGTGGATGTTGTCCGGATGAAGGATCGTGGAAAGTGTGAATGTGTACGGTGAGCGCACGATACGGCGAACTCGAAGCGGATGTAAGGAGCGGACACCGTCCGCAGGACAGACTGTGGTAAACGTAAAATGTGGAACACAGTTTTGGAGTTGAATCAAGAAGAAGGTAGCTGGTTGGTGTGGTATTAGAATAAGAATCGAATAAATTTCCTGAGGAAGAAGGGACTCTGGTCGTCGGATTTTAGGCACTGTGCAGAAAGGTGAAGGTATAGACTGATAAAGCTGATATTGTGAGAACAAGTTCCTAAAAGGGAGGCGAGGATCGCGATTGTACCGTCCCCACATGGGAGGCGGATGAAGCGGAATCCTTGCCGAAGATCGTCGTATTGGGGAGCAAGAGACGGATGGGAATAACGTTTAAGGAAGGACATGGAAGCCTAGTGCTACGCCTGTGGCCTTGCTCCGGCAAGGTGAACATGGCATGACATCTGTTGAATGTGACGAGGTCCCAGTGATACCGTGGAAGATGAGTAGAAAACTGGCGGCGTTATCAAATTGCCACACAGAACATGATGAAATTTCCTGGAATTGGTTTGTGGCAAATGCTTCTTTCCAGAGTGTAACAGGAGAGGTGGAGGTTGATGTCGGGGGATCACCATCAGGGGTGTGTTATTGGCTGATCGTGGATGAGGGATCTCGAAGTGGTGACGGTAATAGTGAAGGAGCTTCTTAGTAAAGCGAAGAAGGTGTGTCCGCAGGACGAAGCGGCAAGCGAATTGTGGCAGAAGACGGGGCAAGTCTTAGACGTCGAGTGTGGGACTGGGCACAGTAGTAGGCCCTCCAAGGTGGGGATGCAGGAATTGGCGAAACCCAGGCGTTACGTGCACGGAGCAGAGCATAGTTAACACGAAGGGAATGATAACGACGGTTTATTAGCTCGGGTTCATTAGAATATGCTTCGTTGGCAGCACGGAGGAGAGTGTTCTCCGACCTTAGAGCCTCTGCAGATGCCGCCGCCTCTCGTAAGGATGAATTGTCCGACTGAGCGGCGCGAAGTGTGTTGAGTTCCATGACAAACCTATCAAGGTATTCAAAAATAAATTTAATGTTGAAATCCAAATGTTCCTGTTCCCTAGCAGAGAGGTGCAGGCCCCTAGTGATTGCTGTTCGAAGCACTTGTGCAGTCGGGAATGGAGTTGGTTTGATGGGGGATGGTGCATCCACTTGAGAAAAGAGTTGAAATCCCTCGGAGGGGAGGCAAAGGTAACACGAGCTTGAGAGGTTAGAGTCGCCGGAAATAGTCGGCACTGTGGAGGATGGCGTAGACATCTTCACGGGCTTGGAGGATGTTGAGGACAGCGTCCTAGTAGGTGCAGTACGTTGGCGAGCGACCTTAATTCTAACCAATGATTTGATTCCCGTTGTACTTGCTACTGCAGGGATCGCTTCAGTTTCGGGAAGGGTAGGTTGCTTCGGAGGATGAATGGGTGGTAGTGATCCTGATGCAGAACGCTTGGTGGCTTTCTTCGTTAGTGAAGGAGCGTTCGGACTTGGCATATGCACTTGAGATTGTTTCAGGGCTCGTAATTCGTCCCGTTTCTTAGTAGCTGCATGTAGCATCCGCTGTCGTGATTGATGTTGTTTTCATCGAATAATAGTCCATCGATTTGGCGAGATGGAGATGCAGATACGGCAGTTGCGTTCCTGTCTGTCACACTGCTTGTGTCACTGGCAGCATGGATGGGGATCGAAGTGATATTTTGCAGAATTCTCAGAAAAACCCAAACAATTACATACTTTGGGTGAGGGCACATTTGCTTCTTTTGGTACTGTCGCTTCAGTATTCAGTACAGGGTCTTCAGATGAAGGAGAGTCAGACATGATGAACGATGAACAGGACACAAAAGCTGTTAGGCACGCAGTGATTTGAATCGCGAGGTGAGTGACTGTAGAGGCGCCTGCTGGCAAAACGTGGCATCACCGCGCATTGTAGCGCTGTAGGTGGGACCGTAGCATTGGTAGAAGGGGCACGGAGGTAGTACAGGAGTTGTTGCGTCCCCCTTTTTTTCACGGCTGTGTTTAATTGCAAAATTCAGGAGATTGTATCGTGCAGAGAGGAGACAGACCAGGAACTGACGAAGAACAGGATGAGAACGTAGTCCTGGTAAATGCGTCCTTTGTCTCTACCAAGGTGCCTTGAGAGGGAGCCGAGGTAGAGGATAGGTCCCATGAAGGGAGGGGACGGTGGACGGGGTCTTCAGAAAATTGATGTGTGTCTTTTTTTTTTGGATGAGTTGTTGCGTTCGTCACCGGATGCAAGAGTGGAGGACGGAGAAAGGGCCCATAGGCTAGGTAGGTAGAATCCAGGGTAGAAATTAGTGATAAGGGAGCAGAGTGGCAAAGGGATGAGTGCTGGGGGCGAGTTCGAGCCAGAGAGTTTGGCAATGCAGTGTCGGCTGCCGGGAGTGTCAGAATTGGGTGCCGAACTGAGGTATCCAAGGGGACAGTGAGCGGACGGGAAAAGCAGTGAGGCAGACATGAAGGTGTGGAGTGGTTTCAGGCATGTGTTGAAATTGGCACACAGCGTAGTGCCTAAAGGAAGGAGGACCAGGTTGCATGTTTGTAAAATGCATGTGACGGAAGAGTAACGGATGTCAAATCGACTGTTTGCCATGTCTGGGCCTCCATCCGAACTGATTGTCGTTGTTGTTATTTTCTATGTTCCTTTTTTTTTTTTTTACATATATCAACAACGGAGCCAATTGAGCATCCGCAGGTAAGAAGAAAGTTATAGAAGAGTAGCATCACGTCCGTCCAAAAGAATGCTCCAGTGAATGAAGGCAAGGAGATGTGATGACGGACATGCAGGAAATAATGCGGGGATAAGCAGGAGTGATAGTACATGGTGAGACGAGGGACGCCGTCCTTGGGTGTCCCGATAATGTTGACGATAGAGCGACAATTCCAGGGATGGAAACTTTCCGGGAACGGAGAACAGGCGGAGATCTTGTGAGAGACAGAAAGTCTCAGGATCGTCGTCCTAGGACCGTGTAATGGATGTCGAAGTTTGGCGAGGAAGGAGATTCGTCACAAACATGTCGACGAAGACAGGCGAGGGAGGAGTAGCAGGACCGGGGGCAGCTGTATCCTGAATAGGACCTTGAGAAGGACACGATGTGAGTGAGACGGCCCGGTCACAAAAGAATCGGCGTAAAGTTGGGAACGGAGCGGGCAGACGAGTAGAGTCTGGTGGATGAAAAATGGGTGAAGGTTCATCAGAAGAACCGAGAGGAACCATTGAAACTGGCAGAGGCAGAATTGGGAATGAAGAAGGATGTAGTTGTCCTCGTATCGCATGTCCTTTGGACGGGATGGATGATCCTTCGAAAGGCGGAGCCTGTGAGATGAAGGGAACACGTCCTGAGGCAGGGCGACCCCTGCGAAAGGCGCCTCTTGTTGCTTCCGCTGGAAAGGAAGACAGCAGTACCGGGAAGACAGTAGAATGTGAATTAAAAGGTTGTCGGACCGTTAAGGATCAGCGGACAGGGGAACGGCCCCATCTGCGACGCAAAGCATGTGAAGAGGGATGCATCTTGGTCCGAGGAAGGATGGATCGGTCTGCTTTATCCTGTTCCTAAGGCTGGAACAGAGGTAACCGGGAGCGAAGATTCACTTGTAGAGAGGATGGTAAAACCAGCTGGTCCTAAGGACCGGCGGATCTTGAAGAGGATGTAGTGCGGAGAGCTCAAGGCGGCCACGTTGACGTGAGCGCCCTAGGAGAAATGATGCCAACGGACGGCTGCGCCGAGTATATATAGCCAGCCCAATCCTACGCTTGTGTAATAGTATAAGCCTGGCTGGGAAGCCAACTTTCAAGCTTCTAGGGGAAATAAATGCTCAAAAGGAGGGAAACGTTATAAAAAAAAAAACAGATAATGTCGGCTATAAAAAAAAAACAATTTTTACTGCTGTACAAGATGACGGACAGATTTCTGAATGCCGGTATTCAATGATTTATCTTCGATGCGACACCCCGAAATGGACACCATGTTGGATTTTGAATTCTCGCTGCGAGTAGCTATTTATCATATCAAAAACCAAAACTGGTAAAAGGGGCCACCAAGTTCCGAATGGTTCGGCCCTTCAAAAGAGTGATATCAACACACCAAAACATTTGCCAAGTTAATCGCACCGCTTAATAGTTCGAAAGTTAAATGAAAACTAGAACATTGCCACTTTCGGTAGCAATGTTCAAGTTTTCACTTAACGTCCAAAGTATTATTCGGTGCGATTAAGTTGGCGAATGTTTTGGTGTGTTGATATCACTCCTTTGAAGGGCCGAACCATTCAGAACTTAGCGGCCCCTTTTACCAGTTTTGGTTTTTGATATGATATCACTCCTTTTTTTTAAATTTTGTATTGACTCAACTCCACTACCGTGCAGATGTGTAATAAACTGCCACGTTAACAAGAAATTGGTTTTCAACAATTCTCTACTACTTTTGCCTATAGGCCGGACCATTCTCAACTTAGTCACCTCTTTATAGATTTTGGGTTTGGTTTTAATTTTGTTGTAATTTGTTTTATTTAGTTAGTTTTGGTTATGTTGACATCACTTCTTTGAAGGGCCGAACCACTGTCAACTTGGTGGCCTCTTTACCAGTTTTTGGCTTTGTTTAGTTTGTTTTATTTTTACAGTTGGTTTATTTTTCGTGAATTCGACGTGATACAATTTCTTTGCAACGTTATTTAGATTTATCGTGATACACTAGTGTGTGTCTAAGTACGCACGTCAGTGTACACGTTCTCATTGTCCGAACTTTGGCCGTCCAATGAGTGACGATGCCGACAATACTAACAATGGCTACAACAATATTTTCGTACTTACGCGCCCTCCCTCGCCATCCCCGTTACGCCACCAGGCTCCAAACCATAAAAGATACGCAGTTCGTATTGTACTGCACCCATTCACAGCTGGAAGCCTTCCCATTATCTCGGAATCGATGAATAATCACCCTATAGGATTTAACATGGGGATGAGCGGACTAGCTAGCTAGGTAGTAACACACTTTCAACGTTATTGAGGGTCAGATTTTGCATTGAAAGCTGCTTAGCTGGCATTCTCACACGAGTTAATTTTTGTCAGGTGGGTCATTGCTCTCGATTTCAAGCTTTTATACCGCATTATTATTTTCCCCCAAGTATCTGAAATATGCCCAACTCTGCTTCAGTATAAAAGACGCTATGGCATCGCGCTACAATGGTTTACAACCTCGATAATTGAATTGATATGATGTTTGTTGTGATGTTTGTTGCCTAACTTGGCGCGACACACTAGTGCGTGTCTAGATTTAGAAGCATTAATTAAATTTTAATTATCTACATGATACAATATTTTTTTTTATACAGGGGCAACAATAAGAAATATTAAAAATACTAAGAATTTATAGGGTTCTTGATAATAGCCATACCTCATAATAGTTTGTAATTACTATGGCATCCACTCTATTTTTTTTTTAAAGTAATGTTGCTATATCTTTCTGTGAATTTCATACAATAAGCGCTGCAATAGGACCAATAATGGCTTGCCCCACTTATTGTTTAGACAAAATCTCATCATCCCTTTGTTTCCATCCTGGTGACCACCACGACGTTTTAACTATAATTTCTGAGAGCATTGTTGAAGCCCTCTTTATAACGAAAACGAGCGAAAAGAGCCCAGTATTACCTACTCCACTAACATACCAGTCGTGCGTGTGGCAACGTCGCCGTCGGATAAAATGATATATTCAAAATTCCGGAACCGAACAGTTTGGAGGGCAGCAGGCCACCTCCCGTGCCATAAAACTGCCAAACGGTGCTGAATATATTTAACGTTCAATTCACTATTGTTCTAATTAAACTTCCAGTTTTAAAAATGAAACCGATGGAAGAATCATAGTGGGCTAATCTTTAAAGAGAGGTGTGTGCCGCCCCGCCATGCCATCGCAGCTGATCAAAAACTAGAAATGCAAGTAGCCACTGGTTTTATGGGTTGCATGTGCGTCGTGGACCTGCGTCCAAGAATCATTCACTCGTGTTAAACAGACAGTTAGTAGCCATATCGATCGCTGTATTCGCAAGAGAAAACAAATCGACTCTTATTATAATTGGTTTAAAGAGGTTTATTTTATGGCCGCGTCTCCTGCCACCCCCGGGTGGTAGGAGCCTGGCGTCTCCTGCCACCCGGGTTAGCAAACTTGCACTCTGATTGGCTGTTGCAAGGGAGGGTGGTAGGAGCCTGGCCTCTCCTGCCACCCGGGTTAGGAAATTGCACTCTGATTGGCTGTTGCAAGAGGGGGTGGTAGGAGCCTGGAATCTCCTGCCACCCGGGATCATAATTATTGCTCTGGTTGGCTGTTGAAAGGGGGGGGGGGG
>JAHWFP010013696.1:5399-19274 GCA_023313725.1 Lithobius niger
CAGTCCATGAAAGCATCTAGGGCACAGAAAAAGGTCTATTATGACAGGCGGCATAAACCTCTAACCCTAAAGGTGGGAGATTATGTCGTCCGCCGCACACACATCCTGTCAAATGCGGCGCGAGGGGTAGCCTCATCCCTTGCCCCGAAATTTTCAGGACCGTATGTGATTTCAGTCCAAAAATCTGAAAAAACATACTTGCTACGCGATATTACAACGGGAAAAGAAATTGGTCCCCTGAATATTGCTCAGCTCAAACCCTTTTATTTTCCTGCAAATGTGACCCCACCAACAGTCACTGACCTCGAAAATATCAAGGTTATACCTAAAAAGACGAAAAATACACCAGCATTTACCTACAAACCCAACCACCCTTACAACTTGCGAAAGCAGCAGGGGGGGGGGGGGGTAGGCCAGAACAGTGATGCAGGTTAAAATTTTTCATGTGTACCTGCATTAGGTCGGTTTTTAGCCCTAAAACCAAGAAATCGCAAGATTTACACGTTTTTGTTGGAAGTTATTGGCATACGGACATGGTGCGACAATAAAAACAGCATAAAACGTAAGGGGATGAGATTGAAAGTATCGCATGACAAACGACACCTTCAAAACTCATTTTGCACAACAACTGCATAAATACAGAATAAAATGTATTTCATTCCACTCAATTTTGTCTAAAAGGGACGAAGGGGGAAGGGGAGGCGTAGGCCAAACCTTTCCACTTCGCATGACAAGAATTGGGGAGGGGGGGGATGCAGGCGTAGGCCTAAGTCCACCAACTCTTGAAAAAAAAAAATGGGCATAGTAACAGTTCTAAAATGACGAAAGTCAATTTTTCAACAAACACTATAAAAACCTCATTTTTACACAATTCATGCATTGTCAACTCTCTAATAGTAACAAAGGTTCAATAATTACCTGTCAATTCGTTGAATCAAGCTTGGAAAGCAGCGTTTAACCAGCCAAAAACGCGAACGAGAAACGAGTTAACAAACAGGCGATTGTTGGGCGTGGCGGAATAGTGATGCAACAAAACTCACGTGTTGAGGCAGTTCGCGGGCGAATTAGCATAAAATCGACACGATGGGGCGATGCGCAGATCGTGAAAAACACGTCTTTTTTATCGAGTATAAAGCGTGAACAGAGTGATCTGCAAATCACAACGACGGCGGCAGTTAACCAAGGCGCTCACCCAAGGCTAACTGCTGGAAAAAAAAAAAAAGGAGCAGGATTTTGCAACAAGCAACCAAGGATGGAGAAACGGCAAAATCAAGATGGGGATGAAGAGGAACCTGGCTATTGGAAACCAAAAAAGCAGGGAAAGGACAAAAAGAAGGTGGACGCCAGGAAAGCTGAGACGACTTCCGCAGAGGTACCCAAGGCTTCAGAGACACTAAAGGCAACAAAATCGGGTGGAGGCAAGACTAACCAGGCACCAGTAGCTCCAGGCGCCCAGGCAGCTCCCCCCCCCCCCAAGGATGTCGCCCCAAGTCATCACAGCAAGGGCACCAAAGTAAGAAGCGTCAGCGACGATCTAAGGAGAGGAAGCAGCAAACACCTCCAAGGTCGGCGGAGAAGGTTGCTACTACGGAGAAGTCTACTCAAGCGTCAGCACCTAGGCAGCAGCATGTTTCTACTCAAGTTTGGACGGGCGAGTCCGGAAGGAAATGTTTCTACTCTAAGGCTTCACCCACGATGTCGAGGGAGTTTTGGGAAGAAATGTTGGCGGACTACAAACTCAAGTTGGGCATGCCAGGACACCTAACGGCGGAGAGACTAAAAATCAAATATGTCAACGATATTCCGGTGCCGATGCAGAACCCCTGGGGCGCGGCGACGCCATCTACTTCAGCTTCTTTGCCCGCCGTGGACACAACCGATAAGGAGGACCCTTCGGCTAGCCAAACCCCAGAGGAACAGAAGCAAGCAACTAAGGAAATTGCGGAGTTAGAAAAGGAATTTTTGTTGGGTCCGGATGACAATGCGGACGTTTCAATGTCGAGTGAGAGCAGTGGGACGGAGGAATCGAAATAAGTGGCGTGAGGTGAAATAAACTTGGAATTTCCCCCCCCCCCCACTTAAAGAGGAAGTGTGTGAAATGCAAAAATAAAACGAAGAAAAAAAGTTATATAATGAACAAAAATCACAAAAACCAGTTAAAAGCTAAAAGTTGAAATAATACTTGAACTAGGAAAGCCAATTGAATAGAAATTAACTTTCAAAAATATGTGTCATGCAAACTTGGACTAAGTCAATCAAACCAAGTAGAATTTTAAAGCCTAGGCTTAAAATTCAGAACTCAGTCATGGAGAAGCTTGTTTGGTGCAGATACACATTGGAAAGAGAAACCGTTTGAATGTGATGAATTGGGTGCTCATCAGAACATTATGTTGGAAGTGACGAGGTGGAGAAAAGCCATTCAGTTGTAAACTTTATTTAAAAAGTGCAGCAAATACACAAACGAACACGTTTTGGTCGAAAATGAAGCCAAAACTAGGGATGTGCAGTGCTAGTATACAAAAGTGTAAATATTAGGTGGAAAGAGAACTTTCAGGTGAAGAACTATTCACGAACAGTTTTTTTCTCTTAGTCTGGGTCAGACTAGGGAGAAACAATACAAGTGTATAATTATAATTGTATATATAGCTTCGTTACGAAGATTGTTGGTGGGTGAGTAGGCTAACATGGTAAAATTGTAAATGTTTTTTTTAAGTACATTTGTGCAGGCCGGATGCTGTTTTTAAGAAATATTGTATAGTTTTAAGTACCATTGAATAAACCAGCTCACCGGAAGTAACCAAAAACCAAACTTACGGTCGGTTAGGAGACTTTAGTATTATGTAGAGGTAGGTCTTCCTTCTCCTGAGCTTACTCTTAGGGGAGGGGGGATGTAACGTGCTTACATGTACGGCAATGCACACGCACGCAGTTAGCCTCTCGTGCGGTGCACCTTGCCGTTAACATGGATGCTACGCGCCGCTAGCTACCATGCACACATGGCAGCTGGCCCGGCGCCAACATCCGGGTAAGCGAGCCAGTCCTATTGTTCTACCAGTCAGGACCGGATCGCGCCAGTTCGCCGTCACGTGACGTAATGCCTCAGGCAAGAGCCTATTGTTCTGCCCCGGCCCGCTTGGGTATAAAACGGGACAGCTTCGACAGCTCGAGCTAATTGGTGTGTGGTGGTCAGACCTGCAAGTCGAACCACCAGAGCTGATCAGGGCAGGACAAGGGGATAAACCTTGACCTAGCGCCTAATATGTAATGCTAAGTGTGCAGTCCCCTAGCTGTACAGTAAGAGGTGAATTAGGATTGAGCATTGTGTCTTATGAATAATCGTCCATCTCCTTAGCAAGCACTTACACAATCAATTTGGTCGTTTAGAGGTCCGTAACCCATGAACCACTTCACCAATTGGAAGAGGCCAAATGAAAAGGCACATCTCCAGAACAATACCTGCAAAATGAGCTAACCATCTTTATTCACTGCATAGAAGGTTTCATTTTCGTGATAAAAAAAAACCAGTAGTACGTTACCAGTAGTAGTTAGTAGTTAGTAATCTACACTGTGAAGACGATGTGTACTGAGCGTACACATCAATGTGTACTTTTTCAGCCTCCACACGTACTGTGTACTGAGAGTACACAATATGTGTACTGGTAGTACACAAGCTGTGACGAGAATGTGTCCGTCGCTGCACAGACTGTGTACTGCCAGGACACAACTCATGTGGAGACTGAAAAAGTACACATTCATGTGTACTGTCAGTACACAAAGTTTTCAGACTGTACCCCAAACAAAACTTGCTAAGGATTCCCGCCAAGCTTTACGGCCGTGTGAAGTCGTGCTATCAATCGCCAAGCACTTTCGCCAAGACCTAACCTAACCTAACCTAGTAATAGTTCGAAGGTTAAATGACATATATGAAAATTCCTTACTGCGTAATTTCAGTTATTTCATTAAACGTTTGAAGTATTAGTCGGTGGGATTAGCTTGGCGAAAGAGCTTGGCGTTTGATATCACGACGTCACACGGCCGAAAAGCTTGGCGGGAATCCTTAACAAGTTTTGTTTTGGGGTAGATATCAAGTCTTTTTGGTCCAAATTGCTGAAATTTATTTTTTCCCTTAGTAATTATGAGATGGAAACACCAATCTAGTTTTCTGGTCCATTTCTTTTTTTGTTGTTGTTGTTGGCTTTCGTTAGATTTTGAGGCCGGCAGTCAACTTTTTTCATATGACCAGAATTTTTCAGTTTGGCATTGTTGCATAAAAACAATATTTAAAACAATGTAAAACAATCAATTTGGTCGTTTAGAGGTCCGTTACCGTCGAACCACTTGACAAATACAAGAGGCCATATGAAAAGGACACATCTCCAGAGCAATACCTGTAAAATGAGCTATGAGCCAGCTTTATTCACCACATGGAAGAATTTATTTTCGTGATACAAAAAAAAGCGTTACTTGTAACTAATAGCCAGTAGTAATTAGGCAAATTATCAACGTTATTCACATAGTTTTTTCAACAAGAAAACGTTAAGCTGTGTCATTAAAAGTGACTTATATTGTCAGGCGATCAAACAAGTTTCAGACTTTTCTGTCGCATTGTTATTTATCCTCAGATGGCTGAAAACTGCCAAACTGCCTTAACTGTAAAGACACAACGCAGCTAGTGGTCGCCATGCTCATAAATATATTTTATCTGGATGTCATCGTTTATTCTTGGCGGGTGACACACTACCGTGTGTCTTGATAATGTTTGCACCTAATCAAAAATGTCTGTTTTCAATTCGCAACGTTAGTAGCCCGCCAAGTTCAATTGTCGGACTTCAGTGTAAGAAAGGCATTGTCCGGGTGTTCCGGGTGTTGCAAACATAGGGCCTTAGGGCTTCGTCGGGCAGATGACCGGGTGCGGTTAACGCTCGCTAAAACCCTTTGACCCTTTTTTAGAAAGGCATTGTTCAATTCTTGCGTTGTTGCGTGACGGCCACTAGCTTTGGCACTATAACAGAAACTAGAGCTCAGCGTATTTCACGATGGTGAGGATACATGCCTACCAAAGCAAAAATGGCTGCCACCAAGTTGCTATGTTAGTTGCCACGCTAATCCAATCAACCATTACTTCAGACGTTAAATGGATACTTGACCAGTGCTATGGGTTCATTGATCAGTTTTTCATTTGAAATTTGATCTAATAGTCGGTGGGATTAGCTTGGAAACTAATGTAGCAACTTGGGTGGCAGCCATTTTTGTTCTGATATCACTACTTTGCTTGGCTGAAACTTGGCGAGTTCTTTCACCCTTGTGAATTTTGTTTGTTTCAGGTTATAGCAAAGAAGAGCATCTTTGAGCGACGCTTTGTTGGGCGCTTGGCCTAACAGTCAAAACGCTCAAAAACGCTCTCAAACACTCAAACGCTCAAAAACGCTCTCAAACGCTTGGGGTTAAATTGTTAAAATGGATAATTATGAAGGACAAGTAAGTGTTAAAACAAAACGAAGGAGCAGGTCGTGTTTTATTTTAAAGAGTTTATTTAAGGAATTAAGATAAAACACAACTCCATGGTTTTGTTTTATCTAGGATTCTAACTAAAACGACGAACCTCTTTTACAAACCTGAGAATGATCATCGTCTGTAAATTTTTTAAAGGTGAGCCGACGCTTTGATGCTTCACAATGAAAATGGCTGTCTTTTGTTGCACTACGATGAAGACTGATGAAATAATCAAACTCTGAAAAGGATTAGGAAATGACAAATATGTTCAAACTTTTGCCTCTACTCGTAAATAATTAACAAACCGTTTTACAGTTCATTTAAACCGTGCGTGTTGTTTGCGAGACACTTATCCCGAGTCCCAGACTTAACATTGATCTGTGAATTCACAATTTCAGACGAAGAAGTACATGGTCAGATATCATAGAGTTACAACGGATATCGTACAACTGCGACTTATTGTAAGCGATGGGTCTCGAACGTAATGAACTCCAGGTAACTGAACAGATGGATCTCCTTTAATTGCATACCAAATTTTAGTTAATTTTAGTGTATGATTTTCGTTGTTGTGCTATTATTTGCCTTTTACGTGTACGATTTACAGGCATTTGCATAAGGAACTCAAATGGAAAGATCTCTAGTCTGACATCAGAACAATCTCTACCAGTCCTCGTACTAAGGTTGTCTAGTCAGACATGAGCGCTATATCGCTGCCGTTCCTCCTGTGGAACTATAAGAAAGATCTCTAGTAAGACATGAGAGCAATTGCTGCTACTCCTCGCACGGAAATATGTGAAAGATCTCTAGCAAGGCAGAAAAGTAACCACTGCCAGTCTTCATATGGAACTATGTGAAAGACATCTAGTCAGACACGAGAGCAATCGCTACTGGTCCCCTCATGAAACTATGCGAAATGTGTCTAGTCAGACATGAGAGCCATCGCTACTAGTCCTCTCATGGACCTATGTGAAAGATCTCTAGGCAGACATGTGAGCAATCGCTACTAGTCCTCTCATGGACCTATGTGAAAGATCTCTAGTCAGACATGAGAGCAATCACTGCCAGTCCTCGCATGGAACTATGAGGAAAATCTCTAGTATGACAGGAGAGCAATCACTGCCAGTCCTCACATGAAACTATGTGAAAAATACTAGTCAGACATAAGAGCAATCACTAAGTCCTCTCTTGGACCTATGCGAAAGACATATAGTCTGACATAGACAATCATTACTAGTCCTCTCATGGGCCTGTGTGAAAGATCTCTAGTCAGACAGAGCAATCGCTGCCAATCCTTGCATGGAACTATGTGAAAGAACTTTAGTCAGCCATGAGAGCTATCATGCCAGTCCTCACATGGAACTAAAAGAACGAACTCTTCAGACATGAAAGCAAAGGGGCAAAAAAAAAAAAAAATAAAACTTTCATGTCCCAACGAACGTTGCTAGTTTTGCAGGATTGCTTGCCAATACGGTGAGAAAGCACAGCTGATGATAAAAGTGGTCGGTTCCAATCCAAGTACGTTCTGGATCGACTCCCACCATCGCTCTATAGAGGTACTTAATAGACCTGAAAGAAAAATCGTTTAAAATTTGTATATGACGAAAAGGATAGTCTGAAACGGTGACATGGGATTTGCCGTGTACCGGATCTAAAGTCAAGTCACGTTGCATGTGTGTTTATAACAAAACAAACAACATACATTGATTTTAGTGTTACTGGTTGCCCAGACAACACCTTTTGGGATGTTTTGGGGGTAAATACTTGAAACTGATTACTTCTTTTCTTAATGTTTCCTTTCTGAATCCCGTAGTTATTAATATAGCCCGCGGCAGGCACTCAGACCCTTCTAAGAAACTAAAATGTCTCTTTCACACACATGGCTGCACCACCGCCATCTCCATTCACTTAAACGTATCCTAGATGTTAATCAAAAAAGTTTCTTAGTCGCTACACCACTTCTTTTATCTTCCTCGTCGTCGTGCTCGCCACACTCTTTGCTTTTGAGGAATGGAAAATGCTTATGTTCTGGGAGGGCCATAAATTTCCTTTACAACCCCTTGTTGTTGTTCTGTTTCCGATTGCAAGCGGCAAGCAACTACCTGAAGACTTAACGCAACTTTCGCGTGTAAAATCTCGCGGATGTTAGGTTTCCCAAGCAGCTTAGGGGATTTGACGTTGAGGAACGCGCTGCTTCTGTTGTTTACGACAATCTCGAAGAGCGGGTTGGTTGCCGCCGTCGAGGGGAACCCATCTTCCCTATTCAAACGCAGATGAGAGGGAAATGTAGGGGGGTGGGATACCCGGCATTCATTACCGAAGCTCTTTGCCAGGCTCGCTAAAAATGCGTAGAACTTGATACTTATACGGTAAGAGCCTTAATAAAGAATGTCTCGTTTTAAAATGTGTTTTTTTTTTGTGTGTGTGTTTTGTGTTTGCCACTGCTTTACGTTTTCCCGGCGCATGGCTGATTACTTTCGTGAAAAATATATTATAAACATTGGTCGAGGATGCGCAGACGCCAGATTTCGAAATTTGCATATGTGAATGTTTTGGTCCTTTGTCATTTGCTTACAAAAGTTCTTTTTTTTTTAATTTCTTGGTGCGTTAAGTTATCTGAAGTAATCTAATACTCGTATAATAGTGTTGCAGTTGAGAGTCGTGAATACTCATCTCGACTAGGGAAAAACTTATCTCGTCTCGACCTTTATTTTAAATTTTCGTGATTTCTCGTCTCGTCTCAGTCTCGACTACAAAAAATCTCGTCTCGCCTCGACCATTATTTTAAATTTTCGTGTCTTCTCGTCTCGTCTCAGTCGCGACAAGAAAATTCTCATCTCGTCTCGACCATTATTTTACATTTTCGTGTCTTCTCATCTCGTCTCAGCCTCGACAAGAAAAATTCTCATATCGTCTCGACCATTATTTTACATTTTCGTGTCTTCTCGTCTCGTCTCAGTCTCGACATGAAAAATTCTCATCTCGTCTCGACCATTATTTTTAATTTTCGTGTCTTCTTGTCTCGTCTCAGTCTCGACTACAAAAAAATTCTCGTCTCGCCTCGACCTTTAATTTAAATTTTCGTGACTTCTCGTCTCGTTTCAGTCTCGACAAGAAAAATTTTCATCTCGTCTCGACCATTATTTTAAGTTTTCGTGTCGTCTCGTCTCAGTCTCGACTACAAAAAATCTCGTCTCGCCTCGACCATTATTTTAACCGTGAAATAAAAAGATATGAAGTTGAAATAATTGAAATTTTTCCTCTTCTCGTCTTGATTTCTCCTTCATTCATTTCGATTTCGGCTCGACTTTCAAATGGGCAGTCTCGATTTTGTCTCGTCAGGATGAGATGAGGGTCGAGAAAGAGTCGAGATTTTCTCGTCTCGATGGCAACCCCACTCGTCGTATAGATCAGCTGAAATAATTTCGAACCGTGCTAGTCATGTAGAAACAGAAGAAAATATAGTAAGTGGAAGTGCAGACCAACAAAGTCGAACAGAGAGGTCTGCAATCGCAGGGGCCAAGATAACGCCCAGAACTGTTCCTAATAGATACCACTGCCGCTGTGAAGGAGGCTGGTAGCTTATCTCATTATCATGACTGGTACTGATCAACTGGCAGGGAGCTTACTAGGGCCCCCTTTCCAATCTCCGACCTGTAAACGTATCGGGCAACTCGGCTCAACTCTGCTGTCACACAACTCGCGGCCACTGTTTCAAGTTGTCTATATACACCTCATGCCCGGTTGGAGATTCGCAGGTCCTTCTCTTCAGTCAGTGTCATCGAGCCTTGGAACTCTCTACCGGAGTCCGTGGTATCAGCTCCGTCCGTGGGCTCGTTTCGACATCGACTTGAGGAAGTGTGCCTGATGCATTTCCGTAAGAGACCAGATTTCTGCCTCCCGCATGGGCTGGTAAGAAAAATTGTTCTAAACCCTATTATTATTATTATTATTATTATTATAAATGATTTGGTTTACACGAATAGCTGATTTTGCTAGAAATGGCTTAATAGACGTTAGATCTTGGGCTCTGATTAGGTACTAAATACTGTGCGTCAGTCAGCAAAAGCATGCGTACGTTAATACACCGTAGTAATACATAACAATTGCTTCGAAGTGAAATGTAAGCAAGTGTCGTTGGGTAAACCAGAAGCCTTTACAAAGAATACGATGGACTTAAGGAACCTTTTGTGCATAATGATTACGGGAAACAGAGTAGAATAAATACGTGATACTGAAGCTGTTTAAAGCCAGCTGGTGTATAATTTGAAGTTTATTTATACCGGTTGAAGTAATGAAAATATGATGAAATGAACAACTTAAGAAGAAATAAAAATATATACAATAGAAAACGCATGGGAGCGTTTATAATTTCTTATTTAAATATACCATTTTTGTCTTACGACGGTGCTTAGTGGAGAAGCCTTTTTGTTGAGAACTTTAAATTTTAATCTTTGATATTGACATTTATTTTTACATTACATTATTTAGGACGTATGACTTGTAAAAATTTATAATTTTTTTGCTTGTGTTAACCAATTCAAGTTCATAAACGGAACCAACGGCGGATTACATTAATTAAATATTAATATTAATAGTTAAGATTAAAAATACACCGAGTACTTGATTCGTCTGACAAGTAAGGAAGTTACAGTTTAAAGGGACATTAGTTACAGGATTCAGGGGTCTTTCTGTACCCATTTAGGATTAGTTTGGTCACAAAACCGATCTTTTCATAACACTTTTTCATTATTGTTTGTAACAACCGGCACGCAGAATGTACCCAGCGCACGTGTTCCATATTCAATAGAGCAATGGTGCACAGTTACGAGGGTCGTAATAACAACCATGGAGAAATTCAGTTTTCTTGAAAACTACTGGATGGATTTTCATGAAACAAAGACTAACATGCTTTTTAAATTGTCTACTATATTTCTACCCTTATTAAATACTACGTTAACTGACTGAAAATAATTGGCCGAGCGAGAAAAAAACTTAATACCTGATGATATCTCGCAAACTAGTGGACGGATTTTCACGAAACGAAGACTGAATTGCATAACATATTTTGCTGCTTAATATTGCATGTCATACGTATATAAATACAGCATATATAATAACAATTAAGCTAGTTTTTGTTTTATTCAATTCTATTCAGTATTTTATGAGATTAGCTATCAACTCGTGTTGCTCGCTCGGCCAATTATACTCGGATACTTACCGTTACATATAATACGCATAGAAATATAGTTGATATCATAATAAGCAACCCAGGTTTTGTTTCATTCAATTCTGCCCAGTAGTTTTCGAGATATCAACATTTCCGTTCAGAATCACATACGTTAATCCTGCAACTTCTTCCGTATAACGAAGGCGTTTTTTTTTTTTTGACCGGAACTGTACGTTCTTCTTAACGTAGATTGAAAACAACAAGGAATAACATAGCGGAATAAACTACCTTCAATGAGGTATTTTGTCAAATAATAAAATCCAGCCAACCCCAGCGCTATAACATAATATCTTACACACTACAAGCTTTCGACTGATTTCGATAGCAACGTATATAGATGCCCCACACTCATTTTTCGTCTGCTGTATTCCAACGGTCTTCTGTTTGAACTTGGTCTTGGTCGCTATGCAACCACACACGCTTTGCCATTTCTTCACCTGAAGGGACCCACAAATGAAAGCGAAACTAGTGCTTTATATTATCCCAACCAAATGAACAGCAGGTAGATGGCTGCTAAACCACACGCTGATGAAGATGTTCACGAGATATCTCTGTATATCGAGATATCCCTTTCTGATTGACCAAGAAGGTTGAGATTTCCAAATCAGCGTAAAAAGGATTTAACCGCCAGCCACTCCCAACGAAAATGTGGGAAAAGAGTGCCATGCTTGCCAAGTAACAGGTACAAAAATTTTCCACAATCATGTTTCATTGCCATTGGTAAAATTAGGTCTCATTATTAAGTATATAAAACTGATAAAAATAAGTAAATAATTAAGAAGTCAGCACACCTATAATGATTTGGTACCCCTGGCAGCCAGTTATTTTTGAATAAAACTTTTTAGTAGTTTTAGAACTTTTGCTTTGCTTTGAGAGCAGGTAAATTTCGGTGGGTTGTTTTATGGTCCAATACACTGAACACACGTTAGTGAATGGAGAAAAAACACGCAACGCATGTATTGTCTTATGTTTTTAAATGTGCTCCAGTGACTAACGTGTCAACAATTTTGGAAAATAAATTTTGGGCAAACTTGTCTTTCGGTGAATGGTTCTCGTGGTTACACTGAACTGGTATAATTTTGAATACCGGTGGAATGTATCATAAACAGCGAAACAAAGGGTTTAACTCTTTAAATATAGTAAACAAAGAACTTGCATGAAAACTGAAGTAGCTAATCGAGAGCAACTCTTCAGAACCTTGGAGTGTTGCTTAAAGGGCAAATACATCCATTTTGACATGCATGCTTTACTTTTGGATCATTTACACAATAACTAAACACAAGAATTGCCGTAAGAACACGTTACGTACGTCCGATACAACAATTTAATTATTGCATCACCAAAACACGACACGGAGACCGCCATTGTTTTGCTGGAACGCGCAGAAATTAATGCCGACTGATGTCACTCTTCGATTTCGACTCGCTGCCGATTGAGATAGCTCTATTGGCTGTGAGAGCTCGAGCGTCTGACGGCCTTAGCTGGCCACTACAACTGTCGGCCAGCTAAGGCCGTCGGACGCTTGAGCTCTCACAGCTAATAGAGCTGTCTCATTCGGCTGCGAGTCGAAATCGAAAAGTGACATCTGTCGGCATTAATTTTTGCGCGTTCCAGCAAAACAATGGCGGTCTCCATGACGTGTTTTGGTGATGCAATAATTAAATTGTTGTATCGGACGTACGTAACGTATTTTTACGGCAATTCTTGTGTTTAGTTATTGTGTAAATGATCCGAAAGTAAAGCATGCATGTCAAAATGGATGTATTTGCCCTTTAAGTGTGTTTCCATGCATTGTCAAAGAATAAACCTGTAGAGAATAGAGCAGTGACATTTGCCGCCATATTGGCACCAGCATGGGTGTTGGAGGGCATAACTACAAGGTGCACTACATGAAAATGGAGGGAAAAACAACGGAAGAGTGGATTTCTTACGCTTAAAATAACGTTGTTTTCTCCAACAACAAAAATCGCGCGTTTTAGGTCTAAGAAATCACTCTTCACAGCATCGGCTTCAGTATGACGCCCTTCTGTTTCTCTCTGCAGTGCCCCTTGCAGCTAACCCATTAAGGCTCCAGATTAGAGTTATATACAATAATACTACGTTGTGTCACTGCTCTATAGACACCAAAGAGTCGATATAGCTCACACTTCTGAACCTTGGAGTATTCCAGGGTGGCGTTCAAAAGGTCTTGATGAAATTCCCTGACTTTTCCAGGTTTTCCAGACCAATACTGACACTTTTTCCTGATTTGTTTGGGTCGAAGGAAGGTGCAATACAGAACTAAAAGAAAAAAAACATTTTTCACATTTCACTGAAAATCGCAGTAACTATATCACTTTGTTAATCAAAAATTGCACTGCCCTAACTGGTAGGAAAAGGCCAGAATCTGAAGAAAAATAGAAACGTACTTTAGCCCAGGCCCACATTACTTAGACCTAAGGAATTATCACTTTATCAGAAATTAAACAAAAAGGACATGAAGTTAGAATTGAAATAAAGTGAAAGTTTTAGAAGTATAAAAAATTAAATCCGAATTAGCTATTCTTTAGCGCTGAAACTGTTCCGGATGTTATTTATTTGCCACGTATTTCTTTTCCTATTTTAATAATTTGGGATAGTGTATCCAATGAGATCCCTTTCTGTATTCCCTTTACCTGTTTTTATGATTATTATTATTATTTTAATATTTTAATATTTTAATTTTATATTATTTTAATTTTTATTATCTTTATTAAGATTGATAATAATGGTTCTGGCCAAGTTTTAAACTGCAATGCATTTTATACATTTATATATATTTTGTTAAATATTATTATGTTTTATTGTATTGAAGAAATATTGACAATGTTAACCGGCTTTTCCCTCCACTTGTCCCTCACGTTTGGCGATGCCATCGGGGACCATTGTGGCCCTGGTAGGTCTAACCTTGGTGGTAAGGCATTCGTGACCCCAACCCAATACCATATACCCTTCCTTTACTGCCGGGCAATCGTTTTCGTTTTAATCTTTTAAACTTTTGTAATTTATAATTTTTAGTTTTAACATTGGATGGCAGTCAGTGGCCACCAGGTCCTTGCCACTCCGGTTGCATTTGCAACAAACTTGAATATTATTATTATTATTATTATTATTATTATTATTATTATTATTATTAT
>JAHWFP010013696.1:27459-55676 GCA_023313725.1 Lithobius niger
ACTCTACAGAGCTATAACAGAGCATTCCAAAAGTCAGAACGAGGGTTAAAAGTCCAACGAACGGACTACTTCAACATTTATTACGTAGCAGATGTTCCTATTCCTAAACTTACTTTTTCATCCTTCGTTGAAAACATGTCTGTTCAACGGAAGCAACGTCATCGTCAACGCGAGTGAGGGATTGTGAGAGCTACCCAATCGCAATAACCTCTAAAGGATGTTGATTTTTGTGGAATTTTGAGCATGCGCGAGGTACAGTTTAGCGACTTAATCTAGATGGCGCCGTCAGTCGCGTCGAAAGGTGCCGGCAGTTTTCCTCTTTTGGAATGCTCTGTTGGGGTTGTTCCCGAGGGTACACGGAGGTTTCTTATGTCCTTTATCTTACGTCTCTTTACCTTACGTTGACTTGAACGCACATCGACACGGGTACACGGAGGTTTCTTATGTCGCTTTACCTTACGTCGACTTGAACGCACATCGACACGGGTACACGGAGGTTTCTGCTAAGCCGGTGTAGAGTCGCGTTTATCTAATACCCCATCAAGCAAACCCCTCTTTATTACCATGTCCCCATTCAACTAGCTGGGCTTTCAACTTCGTTTTAACCAAGTGACAGGTTGCCGTCCTAGTTTCGTGACGTTTATGTGCACTCTTTTCAACCAATCACAAGGAAGCAGTCCTTAGAGCGACGTAGAAAATGGGTTTTAGGTGGGTACACGTAGGTTGTTAAAGCGCTTCAACTCCTTACGTCGACGTAACGAGGTGGTTTGAGATAAAGCGAGTTGAAAGTGGTTTTAGGTGGTTACACAGACGTTCTTAAAGCGCTCTAAGCACTACATTGACGTAAGCTACACCGACTTAAGATAAAGCGACGTAAGAAACCTCCGTGTACCCTCGGTCACGGACGTTCTTAAAGCACTGTTAAGCACTACATCGACGTAAGCTACGTCGACGTAAGGTAAAGCGACTTAAGAAACCTCCGTGTACCCTCGGTTATGGTTTCTGTGCATTGGAGATACCAAACTGTTTTAAGAAACGTGTGTACGGTTCGCTTACAGTCTGGTGGTTTCGGAAGGACCCGATAGTCATTGCACTGTCGTGAAGAACCATTGCATTGTCATGAAACCCAGACATTAGAAGAAGCCTTGGCACGCTGGTATATTTAAAAACGTTTACTTCATATCCACGAGAACCTAGACGAAACGTTTGTTTTGGTCAATGACTTCTAGCAGTAACCATTGTTTGCGGATACATTAACTCGCTTCAAATTTCTAAAAGGGTTGGTTTTGTAACGAGCGTAAACCGCTTCCGGTCGTCTGCCTGACGAAGCCCTCAGACCCTATGTCTGCAGCACCCGTATTGCCAACAATGATTAATAACAGAGTGAGGGAAGTGAAATGGTGGATTTATATACTATCACACTACCGCGTGTTGAAATTGAACAGTTTAACTTCTACGATTTGGTATTTTGCTCTCTGTAAATATATACAGATGCCAACCTGTTTACGTTTCTTTTGCGCTTAGATGTCTGACTGCCTGAGCGAAATTTGAACACCACGGCTTTTGGTCTCAAAGGTCGTGGGTTCAATTCCCGCTCAGGCTTTCTGACGTTTAAGTCCAAAAGGCAACGTAAATAGGTTTGCATCTGTATTTATTTACCACTTTTCGAGCCCATTTGGCTTTCCTTCCTGTTTATCGGTGTTCCCTGTTTATCGGTGTATTCCAAACGCATTAATCGATTTGAATAAAATTAAGTGTGAATGTTCTTTGGAGTAAGGGCACGTTGACGCAACCACTCGCTTTTGCATTCTCGCAGCTAGAAGCTAGAAATCACCTCAAATTCCAACATGGCGGCGGTTTTATGTCTGCCGCCTCGCAACGAAAACAGCAAATAACGTGAGTTCAGAAGCGTTTGGGACAATTGTTTCGTCATGAGGAATTCTTTATATTATTGGCACGGATTATAAGACTGCAACTATTTACTCAAACGATGTCGGGTTTAGCTAATCCATTTAGCGTTGTTACCATGGCAATGTCACCTTTGCCATCGCGATTCAGTTCTAGCTGCGAGAATGCAAAGACGAGTCGCTGCGTAGACGCGCCCTAAGCCTGTACTAGATTTTGCGATGAAAATAATTTGGGGGGAGGGTTGTGGGTGAGTCGGGGGGGGGGCGGGGTAGAGCGTTGGGTAGAAGTCATATAGGTGGAGCACAGGGTCAAAATGGTGTAGTCGAGCGGTTACGAAAAATATTGGAATTAAATTTTACGTTTCTGAGAGGGACGGAGTGAGCGAACAAGGGCTGCTGTTCATCGCAATAATAGTGTTAGGCTTCGTGCCGGTGTGACCTGTCGTCCTTCACCCTCGACGGGCCTCGACTTCTGTGAGCATCTTTTAACTTTAGTTGGAATTCCCTGACTCGAACTCGATCCAGTAAAATTGTCTGCAATAAATCATTTGAGTTTTTTTTTTTTTACGCGTATTCATCCCCATTAAGAAAAGAAAAATATAGACTAGTGTATATTTTGTAAAAGTTTAATGTGCGTATCTGAACGATGACATATGCGGGAACAACTGAACCCACCATGTCACACTTACGAGACCGGAAGAAGAAATAAATAAACGTGAGTAATTTAGTGGCAGGCTACATAAAATATGAACAGATTGGTGCTTCAGAAATGAATGAGCGGTGGAAAAAGCTCAGCCTAAAGAGAAGTACTAATTATAACGCCATGTTATTAGAGTACTAGCTGAAAATCCGTCAAAAATGACGGGTCCTAGTTTTAGCGGATTAAATTGACAAAGTAAGCAGCTTTCCCCCTTTTACTTTCAACATGGGGACCGTTACTTTGTTTGGCATCGCTAGCTTCCGTGTTTTCGTCATACGACTAATTGTGTAGATCGTTGTAGTCACGGATTTGTTTTAGTTCCTTCTCCAACACTTTAATCTTGCTTGTGAGTTTCTTATTTTCACTTTTCACTTCCTTGACACACCCCCCCCCCAATTACTTGGGGGAGTCCCCCCCCCAATTTTTTCACCCACCCCTTCCAACTTCAGAAAAAGTTGTGCATTTCATAGCATGATTATTTCGGCGCCAACTAATCATGTCACGAAATATTTCATTTTTTTTTTCAATTCGGAAGGGGGGGGGGGGGGGGGGAAAATTTCGTTCCATCCCCCCCCACCCAAAACGTCATTAAAATAATAGGCCAATCGGCCATATTTTTTTGCGGGGGGGGTCTATCCGTGCCCAAAATAATTGCAACGAGGAGATGCTCCTTACATTCCCCGCCCTGTGGGCACCACTGCCCTTGAATCTGCAACCGACGTTTCATATTAGACTGAAGATGAGCATTGGCTTTTCGCAACACATTATTTTCATTGCGTAATTTGCCATTTCTTCCCAGTTGTGTTAACATGCATTAACGTAAAACGACGGCAGATGACGTTGGCGTTACGTGTTATATAGAAGACGTAATATTTCGTGTGTTGCGGATAGTTCCAGAGTATCGACTGTACCCTTCCCATTGGCAACCGCTCGCCCGTTTTCTTTGCTACCGTCCCAAGAATGAACACGCTCGCCCTCTTTCATTGCAACCGTCTTGCAGACGGTGGGTGCGGCGGTGTTGCTGTTGCTGGTAACTATAATGTATGATGATGATGATGATATAACTATGCTGGAGCCAGTCATTGGGCAAGCTGCAAAGGGCACTGGATAAACATGGAGGTGTAAAAAAAATGGCGTATTTTGGTTAAGCAAATACTGTGAAAGCAAATTTCTTAGACCTGATTTTATTTTAATTGAAAAAAAAAAAACCACATTTTTTGTGTGGATTTATTGTCTTGGACGTAATTCTTTTTAATGCTACGGAGAGCCAAAAAAAAACATTTATTTTATTAAAATTCTGCGTTTTGAGCTAGGTAATTAGTTCAGTATGTGCCTGTTGTAGCGTTCTTAAAAAAAACATTAAAAAAGCCACATTTTTTTGTGCCCCATGCAGCTAGTTCCGGATACTAGCTGGTTAGCGAAAATGGCGTTATTGCCGCTGTGGTACAGTAGCCTGAAGAATATGATCATGTAGGTGCTTTGGAAGGAGACCCTAGCAAAGTTCCTGCCAGTATGTGCTGACCACGGAAGTAGGAGAGACAACCATGCTTCTTCAGCAACTGTGGGATTTATTCTGGCCCATATGGCTGACATCACCATGATAGGAGTTTGAATCCACGATTTTTTCCCCTTCCTTTACTAGAAATCTTCCTCCTTCTAAAAAGTCTGGTAAGGTTCAAATTTAAGTTGGCTCATCAATACGAGCATTAGTGTGCTTCAGTAACATAGAGCTAAAAAAAAGTTCGCAAAATAATAAAACTTTCATATGAGCATGCTACGTGTGCGTATGACGACAACATTAGGACAAAAATGTGCTTTTTTCGTGTAGAGATCTTTCTCGGGTGAAGAAAAAAAGTTCAATAACAGTAGGCTGTCGGAGGGGGCTTGGGTTGGGGTTGGGTGGGGAGGCGGGGGAGAGACTGATATGGGTTACTTGGTTACGTATCTAAGAAAAATTCTTTTGTCAACTTGAGGCTCACCTTTAAGTTAAAAATAAACATAAAATGCTAAAAAAAAAAATGTTGAGCCATTTCTCACGGACCGTTTTTTATTTTGAAAGTGTGCTTCTGTTGCTCTAGCGATCCTACTTCCTCTCTCTCTCTAGCTGTGGTTGGGGTTGGGAGGGGGGAGGGGGGAGGGGGGGGGGGGGGGGGGAGAAGAATAAAACCGTGAACCCGCGTGTGTTTTCAGGCGTTAGCCGCGGCTTTGGTGGCCGTATTACAAGTGGTTTCTGCTTTCTGACGTTTGCCATTTGTCATTGCCGCTACGGACGCTGGGGTCGATATAGCTTGAATTTTTCCGATTGCACTGACACGTTCGCCTCGCTTCATGGATTTGGGGGGGAAAAAATCGGGGGTTTGGGGGGGATTAGGGCAAAAAGGGGGGTGGGGACGAGGGGATAAGTTTCGCCTAACCCCACTGGGAAAAGGAGGGTAACGGAAACGATCAGTTAACGTCGTTATATTGTGGTTCTTTTCTTTCAGTGCGGGGGCAGGCGAGAGGAAAACCTTGATTTGTTTTATGTATTTATTCGTTAAGGTTTGTTGGCGCCCCGCTCCCTCCTCCTCCCCCGCCGCCCCCTTTCTTCGCTAACACAAGTTGTGAGCGAAAAGAATGGTTAGACGAAAGACTTAATTAGAATGTTTCCCGACAATCTCGGCTGTCTGTATTTTTGCTTTTTTTTTGTATTCGTGTCTGTGTTTTTGTTGTTTTTGTTTTGTTCGCCGCTGTTGTTCGTCAGATCTTGGTGGAAGATGGAAGAAGCGAGCGGTTAAAGACGAGTTGCTGAAGGGGCGCTTCCACATTTTGTTAAGGGGGTTGCTGCCGCTGTTCCAACATTTTTCCGACCAAATGTTTTTTTTTTGTTCAAAATTATGTTAAAAAATGTAAAAATGATGTTAAAAGGTTAAAAATATTAAATGATACAAATGTTAAATATGGTGTTAAAACGATTTTAAAAATTATATTAAAGTGATGTTAAAAATTATAAAAACGACGTAAAAAATGAGTTAAAAATTAATTTATAGCTACACTCTCTTGGTATGGCGGATCAGACCGTAATATTAGCTTCACACGAGATGTGGACTAAACCAAGATACCTTCCCCAGGACGCACCCATTAATTTTGCTTGTTGGGGGAGGAGGAGGGGGGAAGAAGCATCAAAAATTGGAATTCAGAATTGCGTCCGTGAACTCAGCTAAAGTTGGTTTGACGACAGGTGAGTTGCGCAAATCCCTCGGCACACGCGCTCAGAATTTTTAAAAATTGCAATAAATGTTTTATTTGACTACGTTTGTCATATTTAAGTCTTGGGTTTACTACTTCTCCCTCCACCCCCCCCCCCCACCTCCGATGTGACACTGCTCTCCTCCTTTAAAATTCCATTCAGTCATAATTCTCAAGAGTTTATACGTGTCTAAAACTCCGGTTAAACGAAGGCGTTGAAGCATTGCCATTGGAGCATTCACGAAGAAACATTCGTCCGTCGGCAGCTTGGAGTAATTACCTCACTTTGGCACGGGCGGCGCTTGTTCCGTACCCAAAGCATCACACACCACCGTGCAGGCGACCGTATCGCTGCATGACTGTGACGTCCGTACCGAAGTGAAGTAATTACTCCAAGCTGCCGACGGACGAATGCTTCACCATTAACGCTCCAATGGCAATACTTCAACGCTTTCAATGCACTGCAACGGTAGGAGTTACTACCGGATGTTGGCAGTGATGCTTTATTTCAGTTTCGGCCGGCAATTTTCAAACAAGCTAAACAGAAATGAAACAGTTACAAATTACTTCTTTTGACACCTTGGTTCTGACCTACAGTTGTAGTGATTGCTCTGTTTGATAGTGATTTTCGAATATTACTACATTCAGCCTGCTGATGCCAAGTGGTGGTGGGCGCATAACGATGTTACTTGTTTCACTGCATTCTTGCTGGAATTCGAAATTCCCCTTCTGCGAACAAGGGAAATAAGAAACTGCCCTGTTGTCAGACAACGAAAAAAATGTAGTGACAGGACTTTCAGAACCTATTGCAAACGAGAAATTAACCCTTCAGCTAACTACGGTAAATTTGTTGTTTTCTGTTTGTTTTTCAGGGAGCACGAACCCAAACTGGATTATCTGCCCCACGACGATGAGAGGGTCAATTTAGCTGGAGAAATTCAAGCGGATAACTCACAATCGATCTGAGCACGAGACACCTCAGGGCCCGTCTCCCTCCATAAATGCCAGGGGCCGGCCGAGGCCAGGTCCTTCCGTAAATGCCAGGACCTTCCGTGGAAATTTGGAAAAAGGGTTAAAGGGTTTAACGAGCGTTAACCACTCCTGGTCATCTGCCCGAAGCCCTAAGGCCCTATGTCTGCAACAGCCATAGGAAATTGTGTGGAAATTTGTGTTAGTTTTCGTAACAATAGACCTTTTGGAACGGCGTGGATTTACCAAATAATACGCTGTTCAATTGTTATAGCGGGAGGCATATACAGCCGGATAATGACCTATTAAGTACGCGGTGTATCTCGAGTCCTGAAAGTATTTGACGATCGGCTACGTCTTCCTGGAGGGAGCGGCTTTAACCGACGGCCGCCATTGTTTTTGTAACCATCTTGGATATCAACAAGGCACTCTGATGATGTCAAAAACGTACAATCGATTATGTGTGTTCGTTCTGCGGCGAACTCAAGATAGGCCGCGCACACTTTAGGACCTTGGTCATTCGTGAACAATTTTGTACTGGTAGCGCCCTTCCCCCTCCCCGAGACGTGACCTGTCAACTAAAATGTATGCTCCTAACTTGTCAATATAGAAAAGTTCTCCGAACCCTAACTCTGCCAAACAATCCATCCACAAGAGTAATAGCGTGCACAGACTTCCAAGAAGGCAGGGGCAACTTTTAGTATAAGGGCACTGACGCTTTACTGGACAGTTTTTTTCTGGGGGGGGGGGCGCCCTCCTTTTTCTTGGGCTCTTTTTATCATTTTCTGCCCCTTTCTTAGCCTTTTTTTGCTCTTTTCAGGCCTTTTTCTGTCCTTTTTAGGCCGTTTTTGGGAACAAAAACTCCATTTTATTTACAGAAGATTAAAATTGCGAGCAGTGGTAGATCCGAAAATTGTCGGGATTGTTGGATTGTTTTGCTTGTTTGAGTTTGTGATCAAGACACATAATTTGCAAGTGCTGAAAATTTAATAACATGTGTCGTGTTCTTGCGACGATTTCCGGCCCTGTCAGTGAGCCTCTTGTGTCATTTCCATTTTTTATTTTAACAAAAAGGGCATTTCGCGTAAAGGGCAGGGACGTTGCCTCCCTTGTTCCCCTCCTGTGCAGGCTACTGCACAAGAGAACTTAGAGTACTTTGAAAGAAGCTCATTATATAACGCCAAATCAATCATATTTTTTATTACGTTCATACATAACCAAAAGAACACTTTGTTCACGATAACAGAAAAATGTTTTTCCCCAACACATTCTAATACTACACGGCAACTGATTGATATCGGCGCGATACAAACCACATTATTGGTATGCTTGAAGTTTTTTTTTTTTAAATGGTACCTAACT
Organism: Lithobius niger; assembly: GCA_023313725.1. Taxonomy (NCBI): domain Eukaryota; kingdom Metazoa; phylum Arthropoda; class Chilopoda; order Lithobiomorpha; family Lithobiidae; genus Lithobius; species Lithobius niger. The sequence goes on from JAHWFP010013696.1 coordinate 35,623, forward strand.
AAGTTAGGTGTGACTCTTCTAGACGCTCCCTCGAAAGTATAAATGGAAACGAATAAATTTACTTGAATAATTAATAGAAGTCTAAATTATCGTCTGTAAAGCGCTATATATATAATCATAACATTAATGGGAACAGCGTGAGAATACCCACGCGTGTAATTACTTCTGCAAATGTAATAACGATTGTAATTAATGTGCAAATGTATTCAAATCAGACTGCTAAGTACACAACAACTGGTTTCGATTTTATATTTAGAAGTGGAAATCGATATCTTGGGTAATGGTCCCTAGAATTGCCGGTCGGTTTTTTTTTCTCGTTCGTGCATGCACGGCACATTGCTCGTTCTTGACCGTATAATAATCAGAAAAAGTTAAGATAATCCCTAATCAAGGCCAGCCGAGGTAGAAGCTACCGTTGTTCCTAATCGCACTTGGAACACGTTAAAGGAATCTGCCCGTCAAATGAAATACGGCAGGTTTATCGATTTTTTTGTTTTTGTTTTTGGATAGTCCTACTCTGCACGAAGGGCCGCTACTTCTTTTTCGCGTAAGGACGTATATGGTATAAGGGCGCGTTTAGCAATGACTCGCATTTGCATTCTTGCAGCTAGAAGCTAGAAATCACCTGAAATTCCAACATGGCGGCGGTTTTAGTTCTCCCGCCTCGCAACGAAAACACTCAAAAATGTGAGTTCAGATGCGAGTGGGAAAATTGTTTCGTTAAGAGGAATTCTTTATCTTATTGGCACAGATTGGAAAAGTGCAATCATTTACTCAAACGATGTCTGATTTAGCTAATCCACGTAGCGTTGTTACCATGGCAACGACACCTTTGAAATCGCGATTCGATTCTCGATGCGAGAATGCAAAGGCGAGTCGTTGCGAGAACGCACCCTAAACGTCTAGAGGTTCAGATCGCAATGTTTACGCCCATGGCTTCTGCGCGGCTTGGTTACAAAATAAAACTCAGTGGAATAAATGGCGTTGAGTATTAGCCACTGCTAACTATTCGTCTATAGCTGTCCAGGCGATTTCCTTCGAAGCACTTACCATACTGGGATCAAACTTAGTACGCACTGACGACCCAGTTCTACTAAGTTTGCTCCCGATATGGTAAGTGGTTCGAAAGAAATCGCCTCACCGGGGCAGACAGACGATTAGTAATTAGCAGCGGCCGAGGGATTGGACTGGTGCACTTGGTTTACTGATTTACTGGCTTACTTTGATTTATTGATTTACTGATTTAAGTTTGATTTACAGTTATTTACGAGCGATTTACTGAATTTGATTGATTTACTGATTTAAGGTGATTTATGAATTTAAGATTGTTTTACACCTGATTTAATGATTGATATCTGATTTAATCATTTGCACTTGATTGACTTGTTTACGAGATTTACGGATTTGCAATGATTAACCCGTGATTTATCCACGATTTATTGATTTACGAGTGATAATACTGATTTTTTCCCTCTAATTTATTGATTTGCGGGAATTTTACTGACTTACTGATTTAGCAATGATTTATACCCGTAAATCATACCGTGTTCATGATTCAGATGTTTCGCGGACCCCTCGGCAGCGACTAATACTCAACGCCATTTACGCCACTGAGTTTTACTTAAGGCTGTGGGCTTTGGTGCTATGAACATTTTTAACCTGTTCTCAAAACGGGAACGTGAAGTTTTTAATACAGGTTAATCGTAAGCAGCGTCTGTAGCGTCAAATGCAAAAATTAGGTAATGGATTTATTTGACGTTCAGCTTCGATTAAAAAATAAAATCCTTCGATTACGAGATAACGAAGTGTGGGGAAAATCTTTGCATAGTACCTTTGAAAAGTGCCACGGTGTATCAAGCAAAAAGCAGACTTGAATTTATTTCTTACAGTCATTGAGTTGTGTGGCGGCAATCTCCAACAATTGTTAAATTATTTTGAAGGGGCATGCGCTAATTGAGTGAGTGAGGCGAACGAAAATCGTCGTTTCTTAGTCTGTGTGGTAAAAAATGAGATTGGAGAAATTTACATTTGAAGCGTCCACACACAATAGACCAAACCGTGTTAATTTGGCGGATGTAACGGCTAATTCGGCAAAGGCAGATATGAAAACGTATGAATGTGAAAACTTAAAGACATAAACTTCCTCCAGAAAAAAAAAAGGTAGAGATGAAAATAAGCTGATGAGACCTTTTGTACGTTCACAGTCCTACGAAAGTTGTGATATCCACCCAAAACCACAACTGGTTTCAGAGAAGCCGCCAAGTTTCCAAAAAGTCCGCCTTTGAAGATAGTGATATCATTCAATCAGGGAAAAACCGCCTAGGTTTATTAATGCTATTTACTCGCACTATACCACGATCCACGGCTGTTTGCCGTGACGTCATCATGAGTTGACCACTGACGAACGAGAATAGCGGATCTTTGGCCGCCTGGGTGGACTAGCCCAGTCACGTGATACACGCGTCACGGCAAACAGCCATGGTGCGTGGTTTAAGCAATACGTTGGACGTTAAATGAAAACTTGAAGCTTTCTACCGCGAGTAGCAATGTTCTAGTTTTCATTTAATTTTCGAACTATTAGTAGGCGCGACTAACTTGGCTAATAGGGTTAACCTTGGCTGCCTTTCCCTGGTTGAATGATATCACTACTTTGAAAGGCCGGCTTTTTTGGAAACTTGGCGGCTTCTCTTGCACCAGTTTTGGTTTTGGGTGGATTATGTTTACATAAATAGGCGTAGAAAAGACATAACAAATTTAGTCCGCCATTTTTATTCGGCAGATTCATGCTTCAGCAGTGACGTCACGATATGAGGAAGCGGATAATCAGTCGCGCGTTTAAGAACAACTTTTAATAAGCTGTGGCGACGTTTAGGAAAGTGCTCAGTATTTAACGCCTTCAAGCGATGCGTACATTTACTACGTTTGGGATGATTATCTTAAACACGAATTTCGACACAAAAGCCCTTCATTAGGTAATAACGAATTGCACGGTTTAAAACGAGCTATAACCTTAGCTATACAGACCCGTTTACGCCCATAGTTACAGACCGGTTTACACCCGTTTACGTGCGGTATGGCTACAAAATAAAACGTCGGTGCAGTGTTAGCTGCTGCTAACTACAACCAAAACACACTTGTGCCAAGTAGAGCACCGGACGCGATTAGGCTTAACGAATTCCGACGATAGTGCTGGAAGTTTCTAGTAACCCGGAGCTCTACGGCGCTGGCAATACTGTCCTTTATACAACGCCTCGATGATTTTACTGCCTCGAAGGCAGTTTTATGAGAGTTTTCATAACTGCAGGCATCGTAAATAGGACGCCAGCCCGGCACAGAATATAAATAATAAAATACGAGGATACGGGGAAGAGAGTGAAAGCGTTAAAAGCACCTGCAGTTAATACGATGAGTTAGAATATATATATAGCGGAGTGCAGTGGATTACTCCCATTGGGGGGACGGTAATTAGTAATAAAATTCTGGATGGTTCCCCCGGCGTAAGGCGGTGTGTGGGGAGTGTCCGTCCGTGCACATTGGTCGCTCTGTGTGTGTGTGCAGAAATCTCTTTTTAAGGTTCTGCGCGGATAACGAATTTTAAATATTTAACTGAAAATCGCCCTCGCATAAATGTTCGCAAAATAATAAGGAACGATGTCTGATTGCCGTCGTTAACGATGATCGTTGGTGTTAATTAGGCCTAATGCAATTTGCGACCGGTCGCATTAAAAAATGATTTTACGGTTCTAGCATGACAAAATAATGAAAGTTTGCGGATTTTGCTAACAAAACTTTTTAATAAAGACTAGCCGAGTCGATTCCTTCGAGACAACTCGTACTAACACGAATGCTTAGCAACGACGGAACCGCAGACAGAAATACAAACAAATCTTACCTCTTTCCAAGCCTACGGTATTAACAGATTAGAAAGTTAACTAGGTATAGCATCTTAACTCTTCCAATGCTACGCGGGGCCCTAGTGGTAGATGCGGCTACTAATGCCTCTGCTAATGCTTTTTCCTTCGAAGCCGCACAAAGGCAAAGCATTATCAGAGGTGTTAGTTGCCGCCGCTGCCGCCTGGACCCCACGTAGCATTGGAAGAGTTAAGATGTTATACCTAGTTAACTTTCTAATCTGTTAATACCGTTAATCATTACCTCACGTTCGCGTGCGAATTATAGCACAAAAACAGTAGCAACGTCTAAGGACGCTCAGATTCAGAACGCGTAGCCCCCTCGATTATCTGATGATGATGACCGGTGCCCACTGAAATGAAAGCCAGCTGAGAAATAGTTTGCTAGCTGCAGCTTCTCCGATCAGGGTAAGGGCGCGTTTACGCAACAAGTCATTTACGCTCGCCGAATGCAAGTCCACAAACTTGCTAGACAACCTTTATTTATTTATGATTAGTTTCCCGTTGCTACTAAATGAATGCGGTAAAAGATAACAAATTGTGTGTATTATAAATAACAACACGATTAAAGAACAAAGTGCTACAGTAATTTTAAACATTGCTACAAGATTGTTGTCATTTTGCGCTATTTCCATACTTTGCTATTATCCCTCTAAGTACAGCTTCTAGCAATGTTCAAACGTAGGTAGATTAAATAACTACTCGCAGCAAAAATTCAAAATCCAACATGGCGTCCATTTCGTGGCCATCGCATCGAAGACAAACCATCGAATGCCGGCATACAGAAAACAGTCCGTCGTCTTGTACTGCAGTAAAAATTGTTTTCTTGTTGTCATAAATCGACGCTCAAATGTTGCAAGCATCGTACGCCGTGTCACGAGGCACGACGAGAAGATTTGCGTCTGCGTCGTTGCCATGGTTACTACTTATAGTAGACAACTCGAAAGCCGCATACTCCGGTAAAGGCGAGAAGCAGCCATCAGAATTGAGCATTGTTCAAGTAAAAGCTAGGCGAGCGAGATAACTGTCGTTGCGTAAACGGCCCTCAAGGTGTGCGCCGCCACGCCACGATTGCGACAACGGGAATCCCAGTAACGGAATCAACGGGAATATGAGCACACACACGCAGTCCTTAGACGTGTTACCAGCTAGTCAACTACAAATTCCTAAAATTAAGACAGTCAACGATAGACACCAATTAAACACCAAGTACGGCTTTGCCTGATAAAACTGAGATATCAGTACTGCGACATATTATAATAATATGGATCTCAAAATCAGTAGGAAATCAAAAACTCACTTTGTTTTCGGGCCAGCCATTGTTGACACTAGTTCGGGCAGATGACCAGGAGTGTTAACGCTCGTTAAACCCTTTGAACTTTGAGATTGCAGTTCAAAGTACGAATACAGCGCAGTGACACGACGTAGTATTATTGCATATAACTCTATGGTGGAGCCAGTTACTGGGTTAGCTGCAAGGTGCACTGGTGGGGGGAAAGAAGAGCGTCTTACTGAAGCCAATGCTATTAGACTGGATTTCTTAGGCCTAAAACACGCGATTTTTCTCGATTTGTTGGCAGTTGCTGACATATTTAAGCAAGTGGAATCTTTATTTTCCAATTACAACCTAAGCAGCATAAGGGATTGGAGAAAACAACGGTTTTTTAAGCCTACGAAATCTACTCTCAAAGCACTGGCTTGACTAGAAGTGCCGTCGTTTAACCCAGCATTTCAATCTAGTGCCCCTTGCAGGTATCTCTCTTGTAGCAATATAACGTCACTTGACGCTGCTCTATAGGAATAAACTTGCTTGCCAAAAAAAAAAAAACTTATAAAGGACGACGTATTTTGCACCACACTGCATATAAAACTTAAACTTGGTTTTGCTTCAATTGACTGCTGCACGAAATAAGTTAGACCTGTATAGGGTTTAACAGGTTGTCAAACGTTCCGTTTTTGAAACACGAAAGTGAATGGATTCAGCGACCAAAGTGAATAAATTTCACATAAACTAAACCTTTTCAGTGAGTTTCTCGCTTCTGTCGCAATCATTCATGTACTCCTACCTTCTTTGAGCTTAGTTCTGGAGGAGTAGACGAACAAACGTGCAATCAAACAAACAAATCGTATGTTTTGAATGATGCTGATGAAATGCAGGCGTGCTAAGGAATGTGATGGACGAACTGTGAGCAATAATTACAATTAGTTTGCGTCGAAATAATCAGTAGATCGATTTCGTGACGCTTTTGTAATCAAAGAAATTACATGAACTATGGATCGACGCCAATGGAATGAGCTAAGCGAACTATATAGCTAGTTATTATTACTAGCAAGAATTATAGGGTTGGGGTTGGGGTTGGGTTATTCTCCTTCCAAACCCTATAAATTTTTGTCAATAGGAAACAGGCTTTGGGCCTATTGTAGGCAGAACGAACAAACCTTAATTTCAAATTTATATTTAGTTTTTGTTTTAATGACTGTACCATATTTGTTAATGCTCCTTAAAAATCTGGAAAAAATGCTCACTGGGCTAAGTCTGGGCTCTTTGCCTTTTGGTGTGATACTTTTATCAAAAATTTATAGGGTTTGGGAGGAGAATTTGTAACTCTAAAAAGTCCCTATTGAAACACGTTAGATTCGTCCCCATTAGTTCAGCCGAGTTTTCAGAGGGCACCACTTGTTCTATCTGGTAATTTTTGCTCATTTTTCAGCCCAAATCTAAAGTAAACTAAATTACAAGTAAGCTAGGATAAATAATAATTAAACATAAGGTAGTTTCGTTTAGTTTAGTTTAGTTTAATTTTAAAAATTCCCACATAAAACACGTGGCACCCTCTATGAACTAAGACTGAACTAATGTGAATTTATCCAAGACGTTTCAGTATGGGTCTCAGTCACAAATTCTCCTCCCAACCCTTGAAATTCTTGCCGTTATTTGCAGGCCTTTGTCTTATTTTAGCTTTTTTCTTCAAATTGGCCAAAGCTATATATCATATTTATTTTAATAGGCCTTCGTTTGCTCCATCACTTAGTGTCTGTTTAGTTAGTTTTAGCTTCTTTCCATATCCGACACTAAAGATATGAGCCATCGCCGCCGACTAAAAATAAAACGGCACGTTTGTTACGGTGGTGGGGCTGCCGCCGCTAATAATTCTGACATTGTTTACAACAATAATTACTCCTGTGCAAAGTGCCTTCCCTATATTACAAATATTAATAATAAAGAATTTAACTGTAAGCCAAACAATCATCAGAGCGATAGTTTTTAACATTACTCAAAATATTCAGCAGGTTGGGAATGCTGCCGCTGGTCTAATACTTGACAACGCCACCAACGAAAATATTGAGGCGCACACCTCTATCACGCACAGCGACAGAGATATGAAAACCAAATTATAATCTATCAGTAACGATCACAACATTGCTGGTCAAAAAATGTTAGCTCTTAGGCCTACTTTAGCCTTTAGGCCTAATTTTTAGCTTGAAGGCCTAATTTTTAGTTGTCATTTTTATTTCGTAAGTAGCAGCTGCGTTTGAAATTAGGCTTAGGGTGCGTTTATAATATTGATTTCGACGCGTACGCGTGACGCTCGGCGCGTGAAACTAGAGTTTTTCCCATGCTCAATGCTTAAGCTCGACCATTTACAATTGTAGAGCAGGTGGGCCAACGCGTGCGTTTTGCTATTTTCAAGCGTCACGCGAATATCTACTGGACTTTGATCGGTGAGCGCCAAGCGACGCTCGCACGCTTAGTTGTTGCATGCTGGGATAAAAAAAATGGCGGCATCAACGGGTTCCATCGGCGCCACAAGAAAGGAAAACGTGGTGTGCTAAAAGGTTGAATGCTCAAAATAAACGGCCAGGTATCTTAATTGCAGTGACCTTGACCCGTATGGCATCGAATCTTCGTGCTATAGAAGGGGGAAGTTGTGAAACAGCATAGTTGGAACGGAGTATCGGTCAGCATTATCAAGGTCACGCGCCCTGCCCACGCGTTTGATTTGTAAATGAAACAGCGTTTGCTTTAGCGTGATGATACCACGAGCTGGCCAAGCCGATTGTCCTCGCGCGCTGCTTTGCTCATGAACTGGCGTACGCGTCGGGCGTCGAGCGCCACGCTCACGCACAAGCGTTTATATTGTAAACGCAGCCTTAGTCATTAATGGCATCAAGACTATACACGTTGCTGCGGTAACGAGGAATCTTTAAATCTTTAATCTTTGTTGTTTCGTGCTGTGGTTCAAATACATCGTCTCATGTATAGTTTGGTTTTATATGTAATGTATCACTTCGCCGTGATACGATGATTTAGGTTTCATATTTGGGATTCCCATCGCTAGTTTCGTTGCCATGCTGAAGGTATAATCCCTCCAAGCATTCTTTTTTTTCAAATGATGCTAAGGTGTATCGTTAACGGAATCCTTATGTTTTTTTTTATGGTTGCGCTGTTCCATTAGTGGTTAAAATGCGACACTCAAATGTTATTATTTCGTTGAGTTACGTCGAAAAAGATTATTAGCTAGAAAGAAGCAACCAAAATTTAATTTGCCGTGTTTTTTAAAGTTCACTTGACTACCACCAGCATGGTGACGCTTCGTCGGAATTCCTTAACTATGCACGACTCCAAATTTACGAGTGTTAGAAATAAATACGACAATTTGTAATTTCTCCCGTAATAATTGTTCAATTTACGACAAATTTTGGCTCAGCAATACTAATTAGGGTATCAAGCGTTGTACCAATTTTCATTCCAATCCGATCTTTCGTCTGGGCTCCACCCAGACTAAAAATGTGCAACCAACCAACGGACCAACCAACCAACCAACATTTTGCAATTTGGTGTCCGTTATAGGCTACGCTTCGTTCGCTTTGCTCCGCTAATTATTATATTATGTGCACATCCTGTTTGGAATGTTAAAGCTTGCAGTAAAATGTTATATAGTTATTTTCTATTTTGTACGGCTCGCTTAAAAAAGCTTACCAAACGTTCTTAACATTGCATATTTTTTTTTACCCGTATGTATTCGTCGACGTTACCTTTTTGAATTCACTGTCATACTCCTTGAGTATGTAATCCTTTGAGCAAACCTTCCAAAAATTCGTTGAAATTATGATCCGCAGCACTACTTCCTCTGATCCCTCTCTGTAGTCGGAACGCTGCAGAATAATCCGTCCAAGAAAAAAAAAAACCACAGCCACACAAAATACGAGCCCATGACTTACCTTGCAAAAAAAAAAAAAAAAAACCACTAGTACCAAGCAAGAAAAAAATTCAGAAGTTTTGTTTAATTCATGATGCGCGTCTCTTTGCAGCGAGTGCTTTGGCAAGTTTTGCAATTCGGATTGGAGTGATTACGGAGGAGAAGCGATACGGTGCTACGGATCAAAGTAGACGATCAACCGTGCTAAATTTGGGAAAAATCGACCGTTTTCTAATTCTTGAAGAAGCGAACAATTTGAAGAAGGCATTTACGAAACGGAATACAATGAATTTCCTCAAGAAATCAGCGTCTAAACTCAGTACTTTTAGTGTGCTTAATTAACCGCTATAAGTTTTTTGTCCATTATTATGCGGGTTTGATGATGCTACGAACCAGCGTTAAATCTTATGGCTGCCTAGTATTTTATTAAAACAGAAACTAAACCCACAAGGGTGAAAGAACCCGTCAAGTTCCAGCCAAGCAAAGTAGTGATAGCAGAACAAAAATGGCTGCCACCAAGTTGAAAGCATTTGACTCCGTAGCAATGGTCAAGTTTTTCGTTTAGCAGCTGAAGTGATAGTCGTTGGACTAGCGTGGCAACTAATGTTGCAATTTGATGGCACCCATTTTTGTTCTGGTATCGCTACTCTGATTGGCTGAAACTTGAAGTTTACCCGAAAAAGAAATCCAATCGGAGAATACAGGGCGTATAGGCCAATGTCTTTCTCACATACATAGACAAAACAACACCAATTCATGCTATAGCGAAGATACCAACAGTAACACATTAACGGCCAAGAGGCGGTACACAAACAAATACTAAACTGCGACGTTTCGTATAAAATTGCCCTTCGTTATCAAGCAGAAAGCTGGCGAAATGCCATTCAACCAAATGAAAAAGACATAAGTCATGCATGGGGCAAGGTGGCCTGATAGTTAGCATGACCGTCTCATGCGACAGAGGTCCCGGGTTCGACTCCGGCCTCAGCCAACCCTGACATTTTCGGGAAGAGAACGGCCTTGTGATGTCTCATGCTCGTGTTGATTGCAGCGTATAAAAGAACGCAGGAATTTCCGACTACTAAGCAAAATTGTCCGTCTCTCCTTCTGGTGCCGTGGCTTCGGCTGGGAGCGCGTCAAAACTACAGAAACTACAGGAAATAAGTCATGCGACATTAAAATAACCAAAAACAAAACCTAAATACGCCGTGGAAGACCTACAGTATAGGGCACCAGTAGCAGCCTCCCAGATCTTTTACAGCCTACTTAGGTTCTATTTTTTTTTAATGTCATTTGGTTTATTTACGTGCTTTTAATTTACCTGACTTTGGCATTTCGCTAGCTTTTTCCTTGATAACAATGCTAGGTGTTCTTCGAAACGTCGTAGTTGTAGTGCGTAAGTGCATCCTTTGGCTGCTATTGTATTACTTTTACGAATCCGGGGCTTTTCTCATTTAACCCTCGATTGCATGGTGTGAAAGCAACACGCCACTTCTCCGTAAAAAAAAAAAAACACAGAGTGTAATACACACCACGAGCTTTGTGATGGGTCTTCGAGGGCCCCGAGCCAAGCGAGCAGTGACAGCCCAGTAGTCAGCAGCCCCGCCTACAAACCAAGAGAATTCTGGTTCGAAACCCACGACCAAGTACCCCAAGTAAGAAATTACAGATCATTACGTAAGAAACGTAAGAGCAAATCTAGAATCAACGAACAGTAACACTACGGATGTGGGGAAAAAAATTAGTCGGATTTAAACGCATCTGAGAAGTTTCTAATTAGGTACACCTGTTAAACCCCCAAATGGCCAACGTTCCCATTTATTGCCTTCCTTAAAACTTAAGTTCCAACAGTGGCACCACGAGATTTGTGAGCAAACTGGGACCTGTGGTTGGTGGCATGGCTTATCCAATCGGAAGGCTCCTCAGTAGGACCTAACTAGACCCAATGCGGCCGTTAAAAGGTTAAGGTTTACGTGTCCAAGAAGGCATTTAAAATACAATAACGAAAATCAGCCATCACGACTTCCTCAAGAAGTAAATTCCAAGCACGATAACCCTATTTTCGAAGAAGTGACGCCCTACAGGGATATTGTGTGAGTACGCCTTCCCCACCACAAGCTTGAATGGGTGGCTACGGATACGAAATTCACCAATATGTTCTACTCTATCTAGGCATCTGTAATGCTTTTATCTTGGTCTATAAAGACTATACGTTGGCTGCTTTCTTTAAGGAACTGAAAAGTTATGTACTTTGCCTAAAAGTGCCTCTTTCATCAGTCTTAAATTATTTTATTTTAGCCCGATGACTCGGTAATCCAGCCGAAAATTTCACCCATACAACCTGTGGACTCAGATTGACCTGGTAACCCGATCAACTCTGGTGCCCGGAAAAATGCCTCAGATTCCTGGGTATCTACCCATATTCTCGAAACCCAGCATCGCGAAAGACCTAATCCTGAAATTCCCATAATCCTCGAATCCCCGAAAGGTAGAAAACCACAGTCTCCGAAATCCAAAATCGCAAAATTCCTCAATCCCGAATATCCAAAATCTCGAAACACACGTATTGAATTATACCATGAGTCTATGAAAAGTTCCGTAGGAACGAATTATACATAATAAAAAAAGAAATTTGATGAAAAGTAGGTTATGTTACATTACGTTATAGTAGGTTAATTCAGTTGTTATTATAATTCTATTACTAGCCACATCGTTCACTTCGCTCATTCTGCTAGCGTCGATTCATGCTTCATGTAGTTTGGTCCGTCGATAGAGCGTCTCAAAATCGATGTAATGATTAGTACGATATAAGCTAGTTCAGTTTGTCTTTCATCGTATTCCTTGCAACGTCTGTAGTTCATAAACAGTGAAAAGGGTTTGGTTTACGTTGAAGAAGTGTACAATACGTGGAAATTGCTCGACTTGCTCGCCCAATAAGCGCACCTCCGTGCTTCAGAAATTCGAATGTTTGATATTTTCCGTGCCTCCAACCTGTGACGTCATCCAATTTTGAGATCTATACGTCGTGCTGCTGATGCCAAGTATGATGCATAATATGTTGCCAATTTAGTTGCTTTTTTTTCGCAACAAGTTGCTTTCTGGTTAAGTTCCCTGAACAGAAAATGTCTGATCAATGTCTGACGTCACCAAAACTTGTTTTCATGTATTGAGGGTCAAAAATTCAAGTAACAAGGACGAAAATAGGCTTATTACACGCGAACTTTATTATCTTTCATTTGTCGCTACTTGTACCATTGTATATAGGGAACTTAATTCTGGAGGAGCAGGCGAACAAACACACAAGCACGCACGCACGTCGTATGTGTGTAGTGAGATAGATTTAAATTTCACTAGTTTTTAAATCCCAGATTGTGAATTTTCGAGATTAATGGATTTCGGCATTTGGGGTTCGTGATTGTATGTGTAATTCGTTTCCTTGCTGTCATAGCTCGTTTCGTCATTTGGGAAGAAATTAATTCTTTAAATTCCTATAGGGGAGCAATTGAGTAAAACCGCAAAACTTTAGCATAATTGCCCTTCTTTGTCCGCCCGCCTGTGCGTCTGGGGTTGGCAAAGTAAACGGGCCCTACGGCCAAAATGGACCCACCCACCGCCCAATTAGGGAAAAAATACTACAATGCTAGAATACGCTAAAACGAAGAATCAAAGCATCTGTCCTGTGCTGTGCAGTGTGCACCTCATCCTCTTGGTCTGGTAATGAGCCGGTTGGGCCGTTGGCCTTGACGCGCGGGCTCCAGTCAAAACGCATCAATCAAATATTAAAGCATGATGAAAGATCGTTCTGTAGGTAGACCTGGAAGGTAAAATAGTTTATGGTATTTATTTTACTGTGCTGCGTAGTTTCATCCATGTGATACCAAAGCCTGATTAGTGAAATTGATGTTCGATTCTTTGCAATTGCTTTTTGAGGGGAAGAGATCATTTTTTGAGGGGGTGGAGGAGGGGGCCCTCTGAATCTTTCGGAGAATCGTTGCTCAACGGGCCCCTGTTGTCCTAGTTACGCTTGTAACGTTACCACTGGTTGGCTTCTACTGCTTTTTCCCCCTTTTAGTATTATAACAATGCGCCGAACGGATTCTTTTCCCTACAATTTAGCTGAAATGTGCATTATTGCATGTAAGGAACGCACCCCTTTTTCTTGGTTTCATGCACTGCTAGATGCACCCATGCAGCAACGAAAGCGTTGCTATATCGGTTGCAAAAACAAGACGGCTGCTTCCCACCGATAAAAATTTGATCATCACACAAACAGGATCGTGTTTTTATGGGTATAATCAGGAGGAAATTAATAAAGCATACGCAGCTTTCATTTCCTCCTGGTGTAATGTAATTAATTGAAACCGCAAAGCTGCATTCAGGTAAAGTAATTAAGACACAGCCACAAAATTCTGTTTATTAATTTTTCGGCAGCTAATGAAACCTTAACGATACCGTTTTTTTTTTTTTTTTTTTTTTTTTTTTTTTTGCAATTTGAAAGAATACGGAAATTTTATGGAATGGCAGCGGCCATTTTTTAAATTTTCAACCCCTATGCACAGTGCTGTAACTCAGCCACTGTTGTTTTTTTGATCGCACCTAGCGTTAGCCACTGTGCCAGAAGGAGAAAGTACAAAGCTGACCGGCCAGGAGTGAAGCGTTGAACGCAGTAACTATATCAGCTGGCCTTGCATCGTTACGTAAGATATGCATTAGCAAACTACTGCAGGTACTGCACTGCTGCTAGGAAACGAAATGTGGGGTTATCTGGGTTCGTTGATTGTTTCCAGAGTCAAGTTACGCCGTTGAACCAGCCCGTATCAAAACGTGAAAACACTCTCAGACTCCAGCCATCAAATTCCATTGACATAAACTCGAAACAAATGTTGAGACTTATTTTTTTTTTTTAGATTATATGGCTCGTCCGTGTAAATTGTGCTGTCACTCGTTGCCAAGTGTCGTTAATCATGTCCGAAATTGAGCTGCCAAAAGGAGTCTATACGTACCCCAATATGGCGTCGTCGTCACAACGCTCCCCCAACCGGCCTACTCTCGCTCCTTTTTTTTTTTACTGGCGTTTTTATTGGACATTTTGTGGTCTTTATTATATCGCTGAAGCGAGTAAATATATCAATTCAAGTTCGACAGCCTAGAAGCTCTAACATCGGCTGAAGAACTGTTATGTTCAATAAAACTGTGCTGATGCTGCCGTTTGCGTAGCAGGAGGTGGAGTGGGATTGGTGGTGGGGAGGACGTCATATATTTACTATATGTGCTTTTTCATTTTGTGCTTCTAGGTATGAGGCTATAACTGCCAGAGCTTGAAAGGAGAAAAAAAAAAAAGCAAGCACGACCCCTTTTTAGAGTTATGTTGCCAACTTGCCAAACAGGGGCTTCATAAAATGAAAATTCTGGGAAACAGAGTTAGGGTTTCCCTGTCTCGAAGCCAAAAAAATAAATAACAAACAAAAACAATACTAAAAAAATGGAAAAGCACAAAACCGGAATGGTTTGAGCAAGCCAAAAAATCAGAATCTACAGCGCGTTTGGGACTCCATTCTACTGAATGTTAGGCCCCCATACTTAGAATTATTAATGGAAGTTGATCACTTAAAATCAAGATGATCTCACACGCAGAGAGCACTATAGAGCAGTGACATTTGCGGCCATATTGGCACCAGATTGGCTCCAGTATGGGTTTTGGAGGGCATAACTACAAGGTGCACTACATAAAAAATGGAGGGAAAAACAACGGAAGATCGGATTTCTTAGGCTTAAAATAACGCTATTTTCTCCAACAACAAATATCGCGCGTTTTAGGTCTAAGAAATCACTCTTCACAGCATCGGCTTCAGTATGACGCCCTTCTGTTTCTCTCTTCAGTGCTCCTTGCAGCTAACCTATTAAGGCTCCAGCATAGACTTATATACAATAATACTACGTCGTGTCACTGCCCTATAGATGGACTGTTTCGCCCTCGTTTAGGCTCATCAGTAGAGAATACTTTGTGGACGAAAGCAAAGTCAAGTTCCTGTGTTTAACAGAGAACAAACCTGGACTGGTTTCAGCAACTAGTGCCATTAATACGCCTAAAGATGGGTGCTCAACATTCAGTAAAATGGAGCCTTGAACAAGCAGTACCGTCTGCTGTTTATCTTGCTAAAACCGATCCGGGTTGTGCGTGCCAAAATATAGCCAAGAAGAGCTCCTTCAAGACACTAAAGGCTCGTACACACCACAACGTCACCGTCTCCAGCAAAGCAACACTGCAAAACGGAGAACACTGTCCGCCCAAGAACGCTTACTGGCGTATTTATTCCTACCTCCCCCAAGTAAAAGGAATGTAATGGTCCGAATGCAAAACTGTAGGTACGCTTTGAATTGGGGTCATTCTTGCCACTAAAAAACAATTTGTGCGAGTGCTTGTATTGCTACTCGTTGTGTACACACACTTATTTTTAGACTTATTCTTTTCAATTTTCGGTAGTTTTCAATGGCCGGGTGTGTGGCCGCCATCTTTTCTTCAAGCTCTAAGAGAAAGAAACGCGTGGCGCTGAGCATTTTGATTGGCTGACGGACAACTCCATCCGTCCGTCAACCGGAGCAATATGAAATTTTTCGAAAGGAGTCGGACACGCAACGGAGGCTCTGCGTTGTGCCCCCAGGCTACATTTGAGGCATCGGACGACGGACATGACGGACAAAACGGTGCGGTGTGGCATGGCCTTTACCCCTGTCTACGCCATGTCTGTTCCGTTCTGTTTGTTCTGTTCAGTTTTTCGTTTTCCGCGTCGTCGTCATATATAGAAGTAGAGTAAAAGGCAACGTTTCAGGTTATCAAACAAGAAGCGCAACAGCCGTCGATATTCGCATCATAAAAAAATGTATAAAAATTAAATCCTGCAAAGCCATGTCGGAGAGAAAGGAAAAAGAAACGAGAGAAAAGCATAAGTTTCATGTATTCACAACAGTACGGAACGTTCTATTTAGATGATTTTGCAGAAAAGCTACACGCCTCTTCTCTGTCCCAGAACGATGGACATCATCCTTATGCCGAGTATTCTGTTGGTTCCGTACTCCAGTTACCCCAGACAACAAGGTGGACGATCTAACGCTCAACATACCCCACGCTGGTATTTAATCGAAATCGGGCGAAACACGTACAAGTATTTTGCACTACCATGACTACTAGCACCACAAGGACTCAGAAACATGCATTCCGCTAGGCAATGATCCACAAGATGAAAAATGCAGGGGTGATAAACGGTTGCCCCGCTCCCATTTGCACGGGGAGGGAGAAGTAGGTTTGGTCGTGCGCTTCATTTGGAAAAATGCCCTTCTGCCGTTCTGCCATACTACGTTAACTTGGACAGGTTCATGTTTGTTTCGGTGTGTTGTATGATGAACCTTTGTGCTATGCTACCTTAATGAAAGTTATGATTCAGGGGCTAACAGCTTTATAACACAATGTTTCGACATATCGTTGCCGTATACTGGACCAGGGTAGAAGAATGTCTAGGTAGTGCCACTCTTTCTCTCACAACGGTAAACATTTTGGACCAAAGATGTACCTGCCTTCAACGATTTACCGCCAGAGGACGCTGTCGTGAAGTAACGGGAAGCGCAAAGCATCATGGGAATCAAAACTATTTAGCGTCACTAAAACAAATTGATCACGATAAGAATACAAAATTAATCGGCTTAAAATATATCGTAATTCAGATTAGGACATTAAAATAATTTTAAGAAAGATCAGAACTAGCTGATCAAGTTTTATTTTTAAAAACCAACACTCAATTTTAAAACGGTTTGCCGTTACGAGTGGTGCTAATTATCACATACGGTTTTGTGTTCGGAGAACGTTCGAGTAGCGTCCTCATCGACCATTCAGGCTGAAACTTTTTCCGTGGTTTACACTTAGTGTAACGAACTGTATACAGTTTAAATCGAACACAGAATAGGTTCTTCAACTTCGGATGTTGCCTACGCACGATTATTTCGTCCGTTTCCGCAGGTATTGTCGCTATTATCATGGTTACCATGGCAACGATGCCGCCATGTTTTATTTCAAGTTTCGTCTCCTACCCGGACCAGACAAGTGCTGCCTTCTGGTGCCGTTGGTGGAAGCAGGTCTTTTTTTACCCCCCCGTTTTCAGAAAAGCGTCACTACCTACTTAATCTACCCTGTACTGGACCATTGGAAAAAGGCTCCATCACAAAAATACACTTGACGCACACAGGGAAACCACACTGGCGGTTTCCTCCAGCACGGCAATGGTGTCCGTCAGTGTGCGTAATACTTAACTGTCTTTTTACTTACTGTGGCCATAACTTAGGTCTTGTTACATTCAACTGTAGGTTAGTAACTGCCGAGTTCACTTAACCAATCCTTCATACTCCCGTTTCTTTACCTTGTTGATTGTGTGTCGAATCTAGAGCATTACTTTCGAACTAGACAAATTGGATAATAAAAATTCTGACAACGTCCATGCATAAACCTTGTAGCGTAAATTATAGGTGGTGTGGTGTATCATTCCTTCTGTAATCCCGTCATTAGGAGCAGTTTTCGTCAATATCGCCAGCGGTAAGCTAAGTGGATTAAAGATACCTTAGAAGCAATTTTGAGATGCGATTAGTGAGATGTAATGCAAGATCCACTCAAACTTACATTAAGCGGAGCACTTTTTACCAATTATCGGAGAAAGAGAACGATTCGAGCAATTCTCTTCTGCTAAACCAATTAAAAAGTTAAAATCGTGCAAGTTACAAAACAAGCTCAGTGAACTAGGGCTTGCTCTTACAACGCCCAAGAGTTCAAAAACAGGACAGCACAGCTTTCTTAAAGGGGAAGTGACGACGATTTATTCTTGAAGAGCAAACATGCATATCAAGTTAGATCATATTTTTGAAAAAGTTGATTTGGATGGCTTTCCATAATCCACATGTAGGATAGAACCCACACACATTTCAATCTGTGCAAAATAAATGAAAACTTTCCTCTTGCTGGTGATTCTTGTTTTCCCTACAAGAAAACATTAGAAAAAAGTATTAAGTTGGACACTTTTCAGCTAGTGCGTTTTCAGTGTTCTATTGCAACGACTTTGTCCGTCCGTCCGTCCGTCGCTTTTTTCAACTTCGCAACGGTACTAGAAATAGACGACCACTGTTTACAACGTTCGATTCAGTGTCAAAAGTTAGTTAAATAACACGGCAAATTAAAACATCGTTGCCTCCTTATAGCTAATACACTTCTTCGACGTAACTAAATTAAATAAAAACATTTCATCGTCGAATTGAAATCCTAAATATTTGTGGTAACGCAGCCCTAAAAACAAAAACATCTTAGCTTCGTTTAAAAGAGTCTTGTCGCATTGTTGCATGAATGAATAGGCTTACGATAGAACCAAATTCTAAATTAGGCCTATCTGCTACGTACGAAACCAAAACTGCCGTTAAACAAATTAGGCCTAAAAAATGAAAATTAGATCTAAAATCACGTTACCATGGCAACGTCAATAGTTGTTACGAGTCGCTGCTGCAGCGTTTCTCCTGTCCCGTCCCTACTACCACTGATCTATATTAGGCTACGTTGCGCATTACGTTGCATACAATCCAAATATCTCCGTTAGTTGCAACTTACGAAATTAAAGTTGTAAATTAGGCCTAAACGCTGACAATTATGCCTAAACCGTAAAATAAGCTTAAAAGCTAACACATTTGTAACGGGCAATTCTGATGGTTACTGTTTTTAGATTATATAATAGAGATAGCTGGTGTAGTGCATGATAGAGGTGTGCGCCTCAACATTGGAAGTGGACGAACTGTACAGAAGACCAATGCGACTAGATAGTCGCTGTAGCCCCTTGTTTATGAGCTATCCTATGTGTTAAGGAGGGAAGCCCCTGGGGGTAATTTACCACCGGTCTCGCCTAACGTAACTACGTCACTCGCCATCTCTCGGTGGATTTAAACTATATGCGTGATTTTTGTTTTTATCAATGAGATATTAGTGCATTTTTCTATTAGTCATAAATCTAAAGGCGGTCCACCTTTATTCACTCCAACCATAAACCGTATGATGCAAATAATTCGAAAACATTCCACAACGGTTAATTTCTGTGAAAAGTAAGGCCGAAAATTAACCATTCCAGCGAAGCGACAATGAGTATAAATAACATGCAGACAGCAGCAAGTCAAACGGTGCAAAGCTCACTGAGATAAAGAAGGAACTGGCTGTGCACAGTGGGCCGAGCACCCAACGAGTATAAGGATGTGAATGATTTCACAGCGTCTAAGGATTTCAGTTTCATGATGTTGTGATGCCTATGGTCGAATGGGAGAGCCTCAAGAACAGTGTCGTGAAGAAATAGTGACGAAATGCTGTGACAAAATAGTGCATAAAGAAATGCACAAAAATATGACGTTGCGAAGGTTATTGTGTTTCGTTACCAAGCATAAAAACAACAAACTGATTCTACGTAGGTCATAATAAAAACATTAGAAGTCCATAAAAATGGCCAAACAAGTCAAAGCAAGCAATATCAACTAACAATTTAACAAACATTCATATATATTCCACAAACTTGGTATTTCAGATTTTTCCCAGCTAGGGGTACTACACACATCACAAACAAAAACATCAATAGTGTACCTTAAAAAAGGGGTATATGATTAAAGTTTTACTTTATACTTGTCAAAATGTACACGGATAAAAATTTAGGATTTTTAATTGAAATAATCAAATGTACAATTGAGAAAATTGCATCTGTTTAAGTGCTGTTGTGCTTCTCTAATTAAACTATCCTTAAATTATAACAGCCCTTGCCAACAGATGCAATTTTCTGAACAGTAGATTTGATTATTTATAATAAAAATCCTAAATTTTTACCTGTGTACATTTTAGTAAGTAAATTGAAACTTCAATCATATAATTATTTTTTACGGC